>CM056508.1:30646185-30724011 GCA_029783415.1 Anisodus acutangulus
TGCATGATAGACATCGGTACTCCAGTGCATTTCTCCGTCTGAATCAGAATAAATATGTTTTCGAACCTTCTCTTTAAAATTCAAAGTGGATATTCCTGCACGAATCTCAGCAATTACTTGTTCTGATTCTACATATTGATCATTTTGAACTAAAAGTAAACTTTTGGGTGGAATATTCACATGATCCTTGGGCCACTCTCCTGGCTGTGGAGAACACTGCTTCTGCACTGATTGCCACTGATGTTGCTTCTGCATTGGCTACCACTGACTCAATGTTGTCCACCTCCATTGTTTGTATCGTAACTTCTTCTAGCCTTGGTGACTTGCTACCTAATGCGATCCAAGAACCTTATATCACCCGCTCGGTTACGCTGGAGGTTTCTAGTGAGGTAACTTTCTCTCTAGTGTGAAAGGGTTGGCCAACTATCTAGCCTTTATTGCAACACCGAAATATCAGAAAATATGAACAAAGTTTTGGTCGAGTGTCTTTTTAACGAGCAGATGTATACCTCCTCCAATGTATGTTTTTGGGTTTTTGGCAATTTTTAGGTCCACTCCCCTATTCTTTCTTGATCGTCCTTGTTTTTATTATTCTTCTAAAAAGGGCCTTCGAAGGTATCTCGAGGAGATGAGCGGGGCCAAAGAGACCTGAAAGCGAAAACAAAAGGTCTTTGGATCTGGAGGAGAATCTAAAGTGCGTGGTCCGTAAAAAAGACTTGTGTCTGGAGCTCACTACTGCTCAATTGGCACTGCAAGATTTGAAAATGAGGTTTTCAATGCCTAGAACGTCTACACCGCCGATGAGTCTATGCTGATGGAGCAAGTTCTGGGCTTCCAAGATAGTTTAACTAAAAATGATGGCGAGATGGCTAATTTTGAGATTGCTCTGGTCATGTCCCAAGACAAGGCCAAGGATCACGATGAAAACATGTCCGTCCTTCAATCTGCTCTGCAGACCACAGGGAATGATAAGAAGACGCTTGAGGAAAAAAATGTGCAAGCCAAACAGTACCTTGTCGGGATGAAGGCTGAGATAATTCTTGAAAGAAACGTACATGCCTGGCACAACCGGAGGTGACTCTTGAAGAAGCTTGAGATGACATTTTGGACTATAAGGCAAAAATTGTTGAGGCTCAGGATTTGGAGGAAGAGGCTCAGCCGACCCTACCTTCACCTGCGGACGCCGGTAGTTCTTCAAAAGTTGGACCCGGATTGAGTGAATCTTGCTCGTGGACTCAAAACACCAAAAGAGGTCATTTTGACCCGAGATTGACTGTGGTTAACTCTTAGCTTCAAAGCTATGGAAATGGTATCTTAGAAAACAAAAGTCTAAACGCTCAAAATGATCGGGAGGTCGCTACAACGACTCTTGTTCCCTGGTTTCTAAATCATGATACGAATCGAATGGTTTACGCAAAACATAATTTAGAGATAGTTTGCTTAGTATGATACAATTTGGTTAAATTAGTTAACTAATCAATTTTTTGCATTTTTCTCACTTAATCTCACATAATTTTTAAATCGGGAAGGAATCACCCACCGTTGTAGACCTTGAAAGGTGTTAGATTTGAATCCTTACTCGATCTTTGGTGACGTCGATTAATTAAATCGAGTTATTCGTGATTAGTGTAGTAAATATGGTGCCTTAATGCACCTTAATTCGTTAGGTGGTGACTCTTCTCTCTTAGCTCATTAAAAGAGTTGTTACATATCAAGACATATCTTTCGCAAGAAAAATCAAACTATCCAACTAAGTCACAAAATTTCAAACCTCGATTTCAAGTCCGTTTACGCTGAATGTTGACTTTGGTTAACTCTTATTTTATTTTGTTCTCAAAGACACTAGTTTTTTATTTTCGATACTCATTCGATTATCTTGGGAATCGTGTCGCCCATCCCCATAAGTCATAAATTATATTTTAAGTCTACGGGAAGTGTCATAGAGAAAAGGTCATAATACTCAATATGACTGGACGGGTCGTGACACCAGTCTTTTAAAAGACATGGTGTTTTACTTAGCACTAAGTGAGATGTAAGCTCCGAGGATCTTTAAATTTCTTATTTATAATGTAGTAAAATAGTATAGAAACAAAAAATATATAAATAGTACATTAATAGTTTAAAATTTTTAAAACATGATTAATGAAATTCATTGAAAATAAACTTTTAAAGTGATTTTATAAGTATAAATAATGCAATAATATAAAAATTATTATGAGAGGCAAGTCAACTCTAAAATCTTAACTTTCAAACAATACAAGAATTCAAATTTCTTAAAACATGTTACTATTATGCAATTTACCTTCCTAAGAGAAAATAATAAATATACCTTATCAGTATTATAATTAACACATCACTCTTTCATGAATAAAAATAAAATTACTTTCAAATAGTTAATTAATAAAATATAGTAATAATTTTGAGACATTGGACAAAAATATGAAAATATGAAAAGACCAATGACAAATGAAGAAATGTAAGATTTGGCTATGTAATGTTAAATAATACTCGCCGTCACCGTGTTATCAAATTGTAAATATGCAATACGGCTTATTATTTGAGTTACTCTCGATCTTCTTATTTTTATAAATGGAAAAAACTATTAAGCATCATTTATTAGAGAGTTAAAGAGGGTCAACAAAGTTAAGTAAGAAATATGACGCATAATTTGTGTAAGAACTCGTTAGGCGAGTTTTAGCATTGGACATTAGGAATGTTTCGGGCGCTTAGTGAGTAAGCTTCATAGAACTAAGCCTCACATGTGAGTCTTGAGGGGTTTTATTAGTGCCCGCTTCAGAGCAAGTCGCAAAACTGTCTTTTAAAACATTACGTTTACACTTTTAATACCCAAATTAACAAAGCTGGAATCACTTATCAAACTTGTGTGATAAAATCTCTTCTTTGGATCGGCCAAATTCGAGACCCCACTATCCAAAATTGAATTAAAATGAAAAAAAATCCCGTAATTAACCATTTTAATATCCAATTACTGTCGCAATTGCAGTTGTAGCCCCACAAGTGTGATGGCCTTCAGCTTTTGGATACTTCGCAAATACGCCATCTCATTTGCGACCCTTTGTTCTCAAAAGCGGTTGCACCAGAAAAAAAACTTTATGGGACATGCTAAAATGTGGTCTTGTTCATAACTTACCTGAACCCCTCGAGTCTCAATCAAAACCACCAAAATAAATCCTATCAATATAACTCGTACCAAATTTTAAAACTTGAATGTGCATGTTTTAACCATAAATTAAATAAGGGGTTTGGGTTGTTAGGAAGGACCATCATGTATTTTTCATCAGATGATTCTTGAGTGCCAAGTGGAGCTATTTGAACTCAAAATAAAAGAATTGTTGTGTTAGAAGTGTGGTAAATATTAAGACGATATATGAAGCTAAATTAAGCTTCTAAAAGTTATGAATGTGATGCGTTTGTTTGAAAAGTTTCAAATATTTGATATGACTACCACCGTAACAACTTGACTCTTAGTTGACCCTGCACAGGAGAATAAAAATATAACATACTTTTCTCTCAAGTCGACAAGGACAAGAATGTGTTGAAATAGTTCTCCTTCTCTTGATTTATAGTTCTTCAGAATATCATATATTTTTGGAAAAAATCTCAAATATGTCATTAAACTATCGGAAATGACTCATTTATGTCACTCATTAATAATTTGACGTATTTATGTCATTGTCGTTACCAAAATAGTTCATCAATGCTATTTTTCATTAACATCAATTTTTCATTAACATCAACGTTAATGAAAAATGGTAATTGTAAAACTGGTGTTAATGAAAAATGATATGGATGAGCCATTTTAGTAACGACAATGACATAAATGAGTCAAACTATTGGCGATTGACATAAATGAGTTATTTTCGATATTTCGATGGCATATTTGAACTATTTCCTTGTATTTTACTATACAATTATGAATTGAGTAAAACCTTTTCGTTAGAAAAGGATATTCACCTCTAAGTTGAAGAAATGAGGATGAAACTTTGTGACAACAAGTTTGATACTATAACGTAGAGTACTAACTGCCTATCAGGGTACTACAGATTAACACTAGGAAGCACAAATGATCTCATCTAAACATTTGATCTCTTTGCTAGGATGCCCTGAGGAATTATGAAATGTCTTTCTTTATTTGAATTGCATATCTACGACAGGAGTTTTCTTTGAAGTCTTGCCCAGTCTTAAGTCAGGAAGTTGTTGGCATTAGCCAGAATGATAAGGAGTGATTTTGATGATTGACAAAGTGAATGTGCAAGCTGAATAAACTAGGTTGGTGGACATAACCTGTCAACATATAGATACAGTACAAAGTTGAACGAATCAGACACAGAGCAATCGTCAAATGAACCAGGTTTACAAACATGTTTCTTATCATACATAGATGTTGTTAACACATAATTTTTACCCTTCAATAATTCTATTTAATTACTCAGAATTTTCGAGTCACAGAGGGAGTGAAATATACTTTTTACAAGACAAATATAATTTTACAAAATTATTTCTGAGATAATTTGTCATCTCATTTCACAAAATACCATCTAGTATATTTATTGTACACCCTGTCCTAATTTTACAATATTTTGATCATTAATTATGATTTTAGAATTTTAACGGATAATTATAAATTTAATTATCTTAAAATTCTCAATTTAAAGTGTAACACCTCGTACCTTCAAACTAAGCTATGTTAATGATTCAGGGGTTTAGGAAATCAAAACGGGGAGCTTAAGCTGAAAAATCAGCTTCAGTTTTGCAGATTTGATTTTACGCGCCCAGAATGTACGGACCGTCGAAACAAACTGTCAATTTCAAAATAAAATTGACGGAACTGTAAATTCTATGGATCGTATAAATTTATACGGGTCTATCGATTCCAACTGTCTCAGAACCTCAGTTTTTCCAGATCACTGGATCTTGTACTTTTCAAGGCGGTCCGATTATACGGATCGTATAAAATTTGACAGCCAGAACCCAAACCGTAGAAAATTCGACGGCCCGTCAAATCTGACCATAAAACCCCGACGCATCAAACAATATAAATACGAGACTTAGTTCTGAAAAATTATTTTTTCACACTTCCCAAGCTCTAGCACGGAGGTTCTCTTTTCCCATCATCTTCCAATGTCAATGTAAGCCGATTTCAAGTATCTCAAGTGAATTCTAATGTACATACAAATTCATTGTTCATAACCTAGGGTTTTCAAGATAAACCCACCTCAAGGTTCTAAGATTCAAGCTTTGGGTTTCTACTTTTAAGTTTAAGATTTTTAAGACAAGTCTAGGAGCGAATAAGGTATGTAGAGGTTTTATCCACGTGTGGGAATATCCATGTTCTTCCTCATGTCTCGTTTCTTTGAAATCATGAAAATTTCATAACTTAGGGTTTTAACTCTATTATCCTGATAACCCTAAATACAAGTAATATTATATATATATATATATATATATATATATATATATATATATATATATATATATATATATATATATTATGTCATTATGATCGTCATGAACACATGTTTACATTCCATAAGTTCTTAAATTACAAGTTATGATCAATGTTACTCAGTCCATGAAATTATACATGTTTTTCATAATTTATACATGTTATATGATATATCTATTTCACATGCTAATTTATGATTTCAAACGATTCTTTACGAGTTGCTTTCATGAAACCCATGGGCTCACAAGGCACTATTTTTAAGTACATGTTTTGAGAGTTGCATAGTTTACCGAGAAGGCTCAGATATCCTAAAACTATGTATGTGGATCGCTCTGTCAGAGGACGATACCTTCTGATTATAGATTGGATCATTTCATGTCATGTTCATATCTCATATCCTAGCAAGGTATGGGATCGCTCTGTTGGTCGGGCCAGGTACCAGACTCTGCATACTCACGTGGTGTTTCAAGTTGTCAGTTATGCTACCACTCTCTCTACAAATATATAGATATACATACATATATATATACAACTTTACAAATTTTACACATGTTTTATACTCATGTCAGATCATGTTTATATTTATGTTACAGTTTCAGTTATATGTCCTATTATTTAATGTGCCTGCTTATTTCTTCAGTTGCTTTACATATGGTACAATTCAAATGTACTAATGTCCCCTTTTGTATGAGGCCTACACTTCACGGTGCAAATGCTGAATTTTAGGAAGACAGATCTACTTAGTAAGATTGCTTCAGTATTAGCTATTTGGTGAGCCTCATCTCATTCGGGGTGTCAGTCGAGTTATTTTTATAATTTTGCATTATGGTAGAGGTATGCCACGATATTGTCCTGGTAAAATAGTTTTGTAGTCAGACTCATGCTTCAGAAGTTTCATAGACTAGACTAGTTATCTGGTCATGTAAGTTTTCACTTTTTCAGACATAATATTTTCAGATTACTTTCGCTATGATTATTTCAGATTATAAATATAGTATTATGTTTTACACATTCTAAATAATTACTATAACATGTTTTGATGTCCATGTTAATCAGCAAGTCATGTGGTTCGCTTGGTCATATGCAGTCAAGCATCTAGTGTCGTGTTTCGCCCAGGCCATGGTTCGGGGAGTTACAAAGCTTGGTATTTAGAGCCTAGATTCAAGTTTTTTAGGGAGTATAAAATCGTGACCAGTGGGGTCACTTTTATGTGTGTGAGGGCCCACACATGTAAATAGTTGACCACCAAGACATCTAGGATTGTCTCACTTATTTCATACTTTAGATCGTGCAGTTAGAGCTACACCTTCAGGATATCCTTCTAACTTGTGCGTATTATATGTTTCAGAAAATGCCTGCAAAAAGAAAATCAACTACAAGCAAGAGAGCTACTACTATTGTTGCTCGTGAGGAGGATGCTCAGGCTTAGAGAGCCAATTTGGGTACAACACTCCCACCCAATATAACAGGACCTGTGGAGATTCCAGTTCCACCGCCCAGTTTCACTGACTCAAATGTTAGGGGAGTTATTCAGCTGCTCACCCAACTTTTGGCTGCTCAGGCCCAATGTCATGGAACGATTTCAAGCACAAGAACTAATGTAGAGCCATTCAGTTTAAGGACCCGTGATTTTCTTTGTATGGACCCTCCGGTGTTCACAGGGTCAAGCAAAATAGAGGATTCGAAGAATTTTATTGATGGGTTTCAGAAAATCTTTCTTTTTATGCATGTTGCTGAGATAAAAGCAGTAGAGTTGGGAGCTTATCAGTTGTAGGATATTTCCAATATTTGGTACGAATCGTGGGAGCAGTCCCGAGGGGGAGATGCGTCTCTTGCTACATGGGACGAGTTTGTTGATTCATTTATTGAGCACTTTCTGCCAATAGAGGTCAGAGAGGCAAATGCTGTGGAATTTGAGAAGCTCAAGAAGAATGACATGAGTGTTCAGGAATACTATCTTCACTTTGTTTCCTTAGCAAAGTATGCCCCATATATGTTTCATGAACCTGAGGGCCAGAGTTAGGCATTTCGTGTATAGTTTGGATCCTTGTTTGTATGGTGCAACTAATATTACAGTTTAGAACAAGGAAATAACTATTATCATCGATGATGTTCTAGTCTATTCCCATAGTGAGGCTGATCATGCAGAACATCTTAGAGTAGTGTTGCGGACACTTCAGGATTGCGAGCTTTATGCGAAATTTTTTAAGTTTGGATTTTGGCTAAAAGTGGTAGCATTCTTAGGCCATGTGATTTCAGGAAAAGGCGTCCATGTTGAATTTCAGAAATAGACGCTGTAAAGAATCAGCCAAGACCCACCTCAACCTCGAAGATACGAAATTTCTTAGGTCTGGCCGGCTATTACAAACGTTTCGTAGAGGATTTTTCCTCCATTACAGCTCCATCGACTATATTAACTTAGTAGAAAGTCAAATCTTAGTGGTCAGATACATGTGAGCGTAGTTTTGAGGAATTGAAAATGAGACTGACTTCAACTTCAGTGTTAACATTGCCAAAAAGAATCGAGGGGTTCGTTGTATATTGTGATGCTTCAGGAGTTGGTCTTGGGTGTGTTTTAATAAAACATGGTAAGGTTATAGCTTATGCATCCAAACAGCTTAAGCCTCATGAAAATAATTACCCGACTCATGATTTAGAATTGACAGCAGTAGTTTTTGCACTCAAGATATGACATCACTATTTATATGGAATTCACGTTGACATTTTCACAGATCACAAGAGCTTTCAGTATATTTTCAGTTTGCGGGAGTTGAATCTCAGGCAGAGGACATGGCTCGAATTGATAAAGGATTATGATGTAGATGTTCTCTACCATCCAAGAAAAACGAATGTGGTAGACGATGCTCTTAGTCGATGATCCATGTGAAGTTTAGCTCATGTTGATGAAGGTAAGAAAATCATGACAAAAGAGATTCATCGACTAGCCAGTCTAGGAGTTTGATTCATGGACTTAGAAGATGGTGTTGTTGTTGTTCGGAACAAGTCTGAATCCTTTTTACTAGCCAAGGTAAAGGAGAAACAGTTTAGTGATTTCTACTTATTGCAGCTGAAAGAGGGAATTCACAAGCATAAGACTATGACTTTTGAATAAGGTGGAGATGAGGGTACTTTGAGGTACCAAGACAGGTTATGTGTTCCAGATGTAGATGGACTCAGAGAGAGAATCATGAAAAACGCACAATTTCAGGTATTCTATTCATCCAGGTTCTACAAAGATGTATTATGATCTTAAAAGAATTTATTGGTGGAACGATATGAAGATGAATGTGGCAGATTTTGTAGCCAATTGTCTGAATTGTCGATAGCTGAAAGCTGAGCACTAGAGGCCTAGTGGGTTGGCTCTGAATATTGATATTCCTATTTGAAAATGAAAGATTATAAACATGGACTTCATAACATGTTTACTTCACTCGTCCCGAAGGCATGATTCAATTTGGGTGATTGTGGACCGACTTACTAAATCAACTTACTTCTTGCCAGTTAAAACCACAGATTCAGCAGATGATTATGCTAAGTTGTATATTCGAGAATTTTTCAGGCTTCAGTGTCCATTATTTCATATCGTGGTATTCAGTTCACAACACACTTTTGGAAGTCTTCGAAAAGGATTGGGTAGCAAGGTAAATCTCAGCACAACTTTTCACCTACAGACAGATTGCCAGGCCTCCGTACTATTCAGACTCTTGAGGATATGTTGAGGGCATGTGTTCTCGATTTTAAAGGTAATTGGGATGATCATTTTTCTTTCATTACATTTTCTTATAATAACAATTATCATGCTATCATCTAGATGACACTGTTTGAAGCTCTGTATGAGCGGAGGTATAGATCACCAGTTGGTTGGTTCGAAGTTGGTGAAACAGAGTTGTTAGGACCAGACTTGATCTATCGGGCTTTGGAGAAAGTCAAGTTCATTCAGGAGTATTTGAAAATAGCCAGTCGCCAAAAGTCCTACTCGGATGTGAGGCATAGAGATTTAGAGTTTCAAGTTGATGATTGTTTTTTTTTTTGAAGTTTCTACTATGAAAGCTTTCATGAGGTTTGGGAAGAAATGAAAGATCAGTCCCAAATATATCGGATCATACATGATTTTGAGGAGAATTAGCAAAGTGACTTATGAACTTGAATTTTCACAAGATTTAGTTGATGTTCATCTAGTGTTTCATGTATTCATGTTGAGAAAGTGTGGGGGAGATCTGTCGTTGGTTGTCCCTATCGACTCTATTATAATTAAAGATGGTTTGACATATGAGGAGATCCCTGTGGCTATCTTGGATCGTCAGATTCAAAAGTTGAGAACTAAGAAAGTTGCCTCTGTGAAAGTATTCTGGAGAAGTCAGAATGTTGAGGAGGCTATATGGCAATCGAAGAAGACATGAAGTCCATATATCCGCACTTATTCGAGGAGCAAGCAAAAGACGATCAAGGTAAATAACATCAGTATTCATGTCATATCCCTTGCATATCCATGTCTCATGTGTTCACGTTCATGTATTTAGTACTCATGATCCATGTTCCCACATTCATGTTCTCATGTAATCATATCATTCAGTCTCATGTTTTATGTCATATTTATTTACGCTCATGTAATCATGTTATGTTCAGTTTCATTCTTAACCCTGACCCATTATTTGAGGATGAATGATTTCAAATGGGAGATATTGTAACACTTCGTACCTTCAAACTAAGCCATGTTTATGAATCAGGGGTTTAGAAAATCAAAACGGAGAGTTTAAATTGAAAAATCAACTTCAGTTCTGTAGATCTGATTTTATGCCTAGAATGTATGGATCGTAAAATATTTTATTGACCGTCGAAATGAACCATCAATTTTGTTTTTAAAATTGATGGCACTCTAAATTCTACGGATTGTATAAATTTATACGATCTATCGATTCCAACTGTCTCAGAACCTCAGCTTTTTCAGATCATTGGAATTTTGTTCTTTTCAAGACCGTTTGATTATACACACCGTATAAAATTTGAGGTCAGAATCTACATCGTAGAAAATTTGATGGCCCGTTGAATTTGGTCGTAAAACCCCCGACGCAACAAATAGTATAAATACGAGATTTAGTTCTGAAAATCAGTTTTTCACTCTTCCGAAACCCTAGCGTGCTCCCATCATCTTTATACATCAAGGTAAGCCTATTTCAAGTATCTCAAGTGAATTCTAACGTACATACATGAATTCTAAATAGAAATTCATTGTTCATAACCTAGGGTTTTCAAGATAAACCAACCTCAAGGTTCTAAGGTTCAACATTTGGGTTTTAATTCTTAAAGTTAAGATTTTTAGGATAAGACTAGGAGCGAACAAGGTACGTAGAGCTTCTATTCGCATGCGAGAATATCCATGTTCTTCTCCACGCCTTGTTTTTTTGAAATCATGAAAATTCCATAACTTAGGGTTTTAACTCTATTATCATGATAACCCTAAATATAAGTAATACTATATATATATATATCATGCCTCTATTACAATTCATTATTGTATTCATGATATGTCATTATGATCGTCATGAACCTGTCCGTAATTCATGAACACATGTTTGAATTCCATGTGTTTCTAAATTACAAGCTATAATCAATGTTACTCAGTTCATAAAATTATACATATTTTTTTTTGATTTATACAAGTTATATGATATATCTATTTCAAATGCTAATTTATGGTTTCAAACCATGCTTTTCGAGTTGATTTCATGAAATTCATGGGCTTAGCCATTATTTTCAAGTACATGTGTTTATGAGTTGCATAGTTTATCGAGAAGGCTCAGATAGCCTTAAACTTCATATGCCACCGTAGGATAAGGATCGTTCCACCAGAGGACGATACTTTCATATTGCAGATTAGATCCTTTCATGCCATGTTCACGTCTCATACCTCGGTAAGGTATGTGATTGCTCTGCTGGTCGGCCTAGGTGCCAGACTCTGCGTGCTCACGTACTGTTTCATGTTGTCGGTTATGCTACTGCTCTCCCCACAGATATATAAATATACATATACATAACTTTATAGATTTTACACATGTTTTATACTCATGTCAAATCATGCTCATGCTCATGCTCATGTTACAGTTTCAGTTTCATGTCCTATTATTCCATGTGCCTACTTATTTCTTCATTTACTTTACATATGGTACAATTCAAATGTACTAACGTCCCTTTTGTACGGAGCCTGCACTTGACGTTACATGTGCTGAGTTTTAGGGAGACAAATCTGCTCAGTAGGATTGCTTTAGTATCATCTATTTGGTGACGAAAAAAATTAGAGAGTCTATTAGTTCACGAATCATGACAAAAATTTTATCTCTCTAAATATAAATCAAAATTTAATTATAGGAAAGAAAGAATAAAAACAAAAAAAATAAAAAAGGGGCTTTATATGATAATGATCAGTGATCAGTATATTTGAATATTCTGGATCCTTATCATCTCATTTCGGGTGTCAGTCTAATTATTTTAATAATTTTTTATTATGATAGAGTTATGTCAGGACTTTGTCCAGGTAAAATAGTTTTGCAGTCAGATTTATGGTTCAGAGGTTTGGACAATTTCAATGGAAAATCCCCTGGACATTTTTTAAATCTGAATCGAAAAGTAAGGGTTTAGGCGACTCGTCAGTTTCATAGACCATACTCGTAATCAAGTCATGTCAATTTTCAATTATTCAGACTTATAATAATTTTAGATTACTTCCGCTATGATTATTTTAGATTATAAATACAATATTATGTTTTACACGTTCCAAATCATTACTATAACATGTTTTGATGCGGATGTTATCAACGAGCCATGTGACACAGACCAGGCCACGGTTTGGGATATTTAATTTGAATGCTTGCACGATGAAGGGTTTTCTCAAAACTCAAAACCCTAGCCACTCATCTTTCTCCAACTCGCCATTTATGGCAAAGTAGCAGAGCCCAACTCCCTTTTGCAGGTGATTGTTCATCCATTTCGGGCAAAGGCATTAATGACCTTTTCCCTTTGTCACACCAGTATGCCACCAGACCACCACCCCAAAAGTCAGGCCGCCCTTCTTCCCTTTTGCATTTGTCTCATACGATTTAAAATAGAGGTTTTCTACTGATTAAGGACTATACTGGAGGAGAATCCCCCCAAATTCGTGTTCTCCCACACCGTTGTTACTTGGGTCTGTTAAGGTTTCGAGAATCCTATAAATTGACCCTATTGCCTTCATTTGAGGGATCCGAAGCTTAATTTTGGCAGTCACACTGTTTGAGAGCCAATTTTAATCTAAAACTTGACAAATTTGTGCTCTTTGGGATTCAATCCCTTTGGTGGAACCCATATCTTGCATATTTCGGTCATTAACAACTAAAACCTCTTTCCTTTTTGTGTGTTTTGCGAGTTTGGAGACTTCAGGGTGAAGAATCAAGACCCTTCAACCTTTCGGTTGCCTCCACACAAGGTAAATGTCCTCCCTTTAAGTATTTTTGATTAAATTTCATTATTTATGTGTATTATGTGATTATTGGTGTGTTTTGGTTAGTCATTCAACAGTTCACGTTTATTAGATGTCTTTTAGCTTAAATGAAAGCATAATTTAGATTCTAGTTAAAGGTTATGTAACTTGCCTATGATTAGGAATAGTTTAAGAGCTTGTTAATCTAAGAAGCATATTTATTTGGTTTAAATATACACATGTGTGTTATATGAAATAGTTATGGGTCATTATGAATTGTTTAAGGTTTGGTATCTGTATGGAAAGCATGTACTGGTCCATAAGGGTCATTTTTATTTAGTATGTAACATGTTCATTCTTAAAAATGATACTAATGTGGTAGTTTTAAACTAGTTTAGCTATATAGATAGTAATTAGTCAATGTGAAACCCAATTGGGTAGTTTGAAAATCTGTTTAACTGAGATAAAATGACTTGAGAAATATGTGTTGGTTTGAGATGTTGTGATAATTTAAACTAGTATGTGTAGTTAAAGTAGAGCATGGTGTGTTAACTTCAGACTTGTATTAATCATACATAGGCTGCTTTAGTTAATGTAAAGGTCTAGTGTTGTAACTTGATGTTTGTGTGACTGTTTAGGTTGTTTAAGATAATACGGTGTCTAAAAATGATAAGTTGAAACTTGTTTGATTATGTACACTAGTTTAAAGTGACTGTTGTCTAAGCATGAAACTGATTTGGCCAGATAATTTGATTTAGGTTGGTCAATATGTTGGTTTAAGGTTTGTTCCAGTCATAGGTAGGTTGTTCAAGTTAAAAGATGTCTAACATGCTTGGTTTAGAACCGATTTTAGTTATGTATGGCCCGTTTGAATTCATAGGAGGATCGATGTACAGGTTTATGATCTGTTTTAGCTGTGTATGAATTATTTAAGTCTCAATAGTTATGTAGAAGCATGTGTTAGGGATTTGGAAGTATATCTAGTTAACTTGTTTAATAGGAATATAATTTGGATTTTTGATAGTTTAATAAGGATATTAAAATCACAAGACCGTCTAAGCATTTCTTAAAGATCACCTAGAGTCTATTAAGCTGGTTTTAAGTTAGAATATGGTTAATGATGTGTTTGTGTAGCATGATGTCTCAACTTGTAGATCTTGGTCTCTAGAATGATGTTCGACCCCTCCGTTTAAAGCATCTCCCTTTTGTTACTCTTAGCTAGAACACATGGTGTATGTTGAATATGAGACTTTGTTGGCCCTTGATGCCTCTTTCAAACTGTTTTACCTTTCCTTGATGTTACTATGAGGATATGGGGGTATGGATTTGATATTTGATGACCTACCATCCATGTGTGTGACCATGTCCTTGCTGGTTTTATTTTTAAGTCTATCTAAAGTGAGGAATAACCTCACAGATCTTCCTCATGAGTTCTTGTTTGGTTTTTGTTGGTTTAGCCCAGTAACAAAATTAGGTCAGTAGATCTTGATGATGTGTTGGGAAAATTTATGCATACTAGTTGAAATAATCATGTTTAGGATGGCCTGTTTTACATATTAGAAGCTGCTTTAACTAGTTTTGTATGTTCAGCTTTTCACTTTTAATTATGACATCCATACTATACTTGAGTTCAAGTCTGTTGCATCCCCCTAGTTTCTAACTGTCCAATATTTCTAGCCACGAATACTCAGGTAGAAAACTATTTGCATTTATCACCATGTCATGATTGTATCTGCCTACTTGTAACCTCATTCATCTTGTTGAATGTGTGATTAGGTGAGAAATGAAATAGCTTAGTCTGCTTAGGTTAGCTTTCATGAACTATTAACTAATGTGATAATGAAATCAAGTCCATGTATGCTAACTCAATGAGCTTATTCACAGAACTCTGTCGTATGTGTGCTAGTTGATTCAAAGTGTCATCCTTATCTGCCTTTACATCCATGTCTGCTTCCACATAGGTTAACTGAAGCATCAGAGTGTCTAGGGCAGTTAAAATAGATTGTTATCACATGCGTTAATGTAGTCTCATAGCCTAATATGATCTGAAGACTTGACACTTAGTTGACAATCTTATATGGACTGGAATTTGTCTACATGTCTTTTTATATTCCTGAAGCATATAAAATTAGTAATATTAGAAGTATACATGCCGCATGCTTGTTTTTCGATCATTGTATGGGTCCTGCAGTAGATATAGGATCAATGTGACTCTTTTGTTGTGTGTATCCCGTGTTTAAGCCACTGGCTGAAATGCTAAATATCTGTAGCTATCCTTTAGTTAGGTTTGTTCTCACCTCCTTGGTTTTCTGCATATATAGCTAGGTTATACTAAGTGAGTTTAGATGATTGACTGTGTTAGGAGGATACTTCACATGTGTCTTGTTTATCTGCTTAATCTGATTAGTGTTACTCTTAATCATGAACTGTCTTGTATTATGGTTAATTTTAAGTTAGGAGTCATTACTAGGGAGATAATATAAACATGCTCCTTCTCTTCTGGAAATTCATTCCTTCTTCCTTCTTGATATCTAGTGTGTGTTTATATACATTCAGGTATACAACCTCCATACCAAATATACTTGGAGGTGAATATACATCTGTGTTTATCATGTGGGAGTAAGGCTGGCCAGTGGGCCGGGTCGGCCCGGTCCCGCCCCGACACCCGCGTAATTAAAAAAAAAATTCGGTAGCGGGACTCGAACCGGGACGGGACAATGTCTCGTCCCGACCCGTCCCGAGCCCGCCCCAGGTCCGCCAATCCCGACTCGATCCCGCCCGTAACCCCCCATTTGCAAAAATAGTCGTTGCACCAACGACCATTTTAGATTTTGGCCGTTGTGCAACGGCCATTTTTGACCTCCCCCCTTCCCAACCCCCTACCCCTTAATATTTATTTTTAACCCATAAGTTATTATATTTACACTTTAACTCAATTTTTCAACTATAAATGACTCATTTTCTCTTCATCATTTTCACAAATCTTCCTACAATCTCTCAATCTATCTCTCTACAAGTCTACATTGTGTACTAAATATTCAATTTTATTTATTCATTTGGGAATTGGGAGTGAAGTTGGCAACTAGCTTGAGGATCTTCCATCGAGTAAAGTTTTAATTTTCAACCTCTCGATTACACGTCGACATTACGTCGGCGTTTGGTACATTCGTTCCTTCATTAAATTATTATTGTCTGTTTATTTTATTTAGCGCACTTAATTTTATTATCTTTAATTATTTATTATCATAATTAAAATGAAAGGATTAAGAGGTATGTTTAAGGGTAATGGTGCTTCTTCTAGTAGGGGCAACAAGAGCAATGATACTTCTTCTAGTCATCCTATTCCTACACAAGATGATTTTGTTGATACTCAACATTTTCCTACAATACCATTAGATTTAGACGAGGAGTTATTTTCTGGAACTCAAGAAGACTTTAATTTAGACTATGATCTAGATGATACACCCACTAATGTTGATGGCAACACACCCACTAATGCACCTTCAACTGAAATGCCTCCTATTCCCCTTAGTATGAGACGAGGTCCAACAAACTGATCATGAAAATCAGATGCATGGATATTTTTTGATAGGGACGTAGAGAAGTAGCTAGTGTAAAATTTGTAAAAATATTTTAAAATTTAAAACTAGAAAAGGTCACGGTGGGACGAGGGGTTTAATTAGACACGTAGTAAGTGTTCAATGTCCAATACCAGGCTTCAAAATCGATCGCAAACGCCCGCTCCATCGGGACAAGGTTCACATACTGATACTGTTCCGGACCAAGTACATGATCAAATTAACCCTATGATGAGGGGAATTGTAGACCCTAAATACAATAAACATAGATATAGGGAAACAATATCAAAATTAGTTGCTGTGGAGGGTTTTTCTTTTTCATTTCCTTCATCTCCCGGTTTTATTCATTACATTAGATAAATATATAATTCTGCTTTTAACGGTTTTCCTAGATCAACTGTTAAGAGAGATGTATTTAAATTCGCACATGAATATCAATAATATTTATGATATTTATTATATCATTTTAATGGCAAAGTATCTATCACGTCTGATATAGGTCGTAGTATTAACGGTCATGCTTATTTAACGGTAACTTGTCATTGAATAGAATATAAATGGTCTATGCAAAAACGTATCTTAGCGTTAGCGTATAGATATATAGATGATAGGCACACTGATATTTTTATTGCAGAAAATATTTATCAAGTGTGCCATTATTACGGAGTAATTGATAAAATTATGACTATTACATTAGATAACACTTCTTCTAACAATTACGCTATTACAATTTTAAAAAATAGTTTAACTCCATCTTTTTCAGATCATTTTCATATAAAATGCGCGTGCCATATATATAACTTAATTGTAAAGGATGGTCTATCATTTTTTGAAGATATTCTTAGTAAAATACAATTTGCTATAAACTTTATTTTTAAAAGTAATAGAGTACAATGAAGAAAAGAATATAAAAAATTTGTCACGATTGTGGACTACCTTATAGAAAAATTTCAGAAGAAGTATCCACTAGGAGGAATTCTTTATACGAGCAACTACTTGTTGTTTATGACTATAGAAAATTTATAACTTTATTTTTTAACTCTCATAATTAAAATATAGCTGATATGGTTGTAGATAATGATTAGGTAAATTTTTTTGAACTTATTGTATTTTTAAAGAAATTTTTTCAAGCAATGAAAGAATTTTCTGGTATATATTATCCTACTATTTTAACTATATTATTTTATCAAATTCTAATATTTTTATTACTTAGTGAAAATATAGAAAAATCAGTTTATATTGCAGCTATTAAAAAAATGTTTATCAAAATAAAAAAATATTTTATTTTTATTCTCATTATTTATATTATTGGTGCTTTATTAAATTTGACTATTAAAATAAATGGTACTGAATCACTTATTGAAATTATTTATGATTGTATAGAAGTACTATCACCTCCAAGTCCAAAAAATTCAAATCACCCACCACTTATTGAACAAACTAAAAAAGAGTGTTGTCTAGCGTAGAAGACCAATGCAAAAATATATATAGGTTTTACCAACAAGAAAGTGCTAGTAATCTACCGGCTTTCATACCATCTTTTTTATTTTCAACACAACCTCACAAAATACATGTTTCTGCAGCTAGTATTGAAAGCCTTAGAAATAGAATGTGCGGCTGTATCGCTAATAACCAAATTAGCGAGTTTGATATTTTTGTTTTGCAGGGTTCTGTACCGTACCAAGAAGTTATCAATGAAGATGGACATGAAGACTTGCTGAAATACTGGAGGGAGAATGAGAAGACCTTTCTGACACCTTCAATGATGGCCCGAGATGTTTTGAACATTCAAGCGTCATCAACTACGTCTGAAAGCGCTTTTTCTGCCGACAGATATCAAATAGGAAACCACAGACACTCATTAGCCGGAGACAGCTTGAAAATTGTAGTATTATTCAGAGATTGAATACGAGCGGAGTGGAGAAGGTGCGGTCAACCGGAGATGAACGAAGAAGAAGACGAAAACTACAACGAAATCTTATCCGAAGGTGGTGAAAGCGACGTGGAAATTGCAACTTTGTGGTGTTGTCCAAAAGTTGCAACGTTGAAGCGACGTGGATCAATTTGACCAACAAATACCAATTCCAATCGAAGAGAAATGTTTTTAATACAAATACAATTGTCGAAATTGTAACTTTGTGATGTTGTCCAAAAATTGCAAATTACATAATAAAATTGCAATTTCGACAATTGTATTTGTATTATAAAAAATTATGTCTATTAAATAATATAATTAGCACAAAAACAGCATTGATATGTTTTTATTACATTATCTTGTCTTGTTTATTGAGTTTTTTTTATACATATGTTATTAAAAAAAAAAAAAATCCGTCGGAGCCCGACCCAACCCCGCCCCGACGGGATCGAGACTGGATTGGAGCAAGTCCCGCCAAACTCGACCCTGCCAGACCCGACCTCGCCCTGACCACGCCAAACCCGGCCCGCCTGACCCGAGACCGGCCCAATGGCCAGCTCTGTGTGGGAGTCCAAATGAGTCTCGAGTAACTAGGCTAGGCCCATGAACACTGCTTTCCCTCTATGTTTTCATTTTCAGCCTTGTATTAAGCGACTGGGCCTGTCCCATATGTATTGTTTTTCTCTGTTTACTACTCATGCATTATCGACTGGGCTAGGCCCATTTATTCACTTGTTGCTCTAATTAAGTGTTTATTGTTCTTCAAGTATGGGCTAAGCCCAACTCAATTTTCTGTTGTCTAAATTTACTTAAGTAATTGGTTGTTTTCTAACTGTATTTATATAGGCCTTGGTTATTAAATATATATATCTTTTTTTTTTAAAGAAATTTAGTACATGATGTGTGTGTTTAATTTAGATAATTATGGGTACTTTTTAACTCCTATCTTCATTTTCTCCTCTTCCTCTTCGTTGCTGAGCCGCATAGAGGTGGGCCTATTTGGGCTCGTCACTCTTCTCCAGCTAGTTGGGTCAAGGCCCAACTAATATTCTTTGATTGAGTCCGTGAGCAGTAGCTGCGCATTGAAGGCCTAATTATGGGTGAAAATAGTCAACTGGTGGCTTAGGTAGGCTAATCAGCCTTAACTCAAATCTTTTCAATTTCTTGTATATTGTACATATATGTATATATTTGTAATAACAACATACTTTGTATTATATATTGTAATCTTATTATAGTTACGAATCTAGGATAGGCAAAACGATATGTACATCGTTTAGAATAGGATCACCATAAAATAAATTTTTAAAACTTGATTAATTTCTGATTTTAATAGAAACCGGACTGTTTTCTTATGCTCTTAAAATAAATTATTTTTTTTAAAAAAAGGGGTTTAAATTAAGATGAGCTGTTTCTGACTTATTGAAATCAAATGGGACTGTTTTGAAATGAATTAACCTGAATTGCCATTCTTCTAAACTTGATATGTTGATTTTGAAAGTCAAATGTTTGAACGAAAGCTATGGACTGCTGAAACTGTTTTAGACCGAATTTGGACCAAAATTGACATTTTCAAAAGGTTGATTTTTGGGCTAAGTTCAACTTAAATGATTTTAAATATTAAACCACCCACCTTGGACTTGAATTAAGAGCAAGGGTTTGAGTTTATGGGATATGAATCGACTTTTGGGGACATAGCATGAATAAAAGGAAAAGTTTATTTTCTACTTGTTTTAATAAAATTAAAAATTTGTCATTACAAATAAATTACATTCATTTTAAACTCTAAAAGATTTTCAAAAACTATACGTAGTGGGTTTAGTACGCCCCGCCCAAACAAACGGCTCTGAAACAAACAAAAAGGTGCGTGCCGCACTCACGAAGGACTAGCTATGATATACTGGTGTTCTCAAGCGAGATGGGGACTTTTGGATGCCTTCCCTATCTTATTTTATCGCCGCTTTTGATAGGCTAAAGGAGCTGACATACTGAATTTTTTAATCTACGAACAGGATTTAAAAGTGATATTGGACAACTTATTGGATTAAATAATAGAGTTTTACTCAAGTTAATTCTTGAGTGTTCTTAGTCCGAAAAATAAGTTGACTAAATCACCCCTGTGCAAATCATTTTAGCGGAAGCTTAACTCTTTTGTTTCTTTAAAAACTTTTGAGTTTTGAATAAATAAATTACAAGGATTTTGCGAATTTTTGAACACTTTTAAGTAATTCAAATTATTTAAGCATGCTATAGAACCCGAAGGTCAACTGTATTCTACGAATTCTTAATACCGGGGTGACTAACACCTTCTCCGGGGATAAACAGAACCCTTACCTTGACTCTTGTTTAGATAAGATTTTTTAACATTTTTAAATAAACCCTTTCAACTCGGTTTTCATTATTTACCTATAAATTAGGTGGCGACTCTAAAAATAATTATCCGACTTAGAGCACTAACAAACTCCTAGTAGCTTTTATACCTCAGTGTAAAAGTGAACCGTAACAGATGACAACTCTGTTGGGGAAAACCTAGGTTCTAACCATAAGTGTAACTTGCATCAGTGCACAAAGATGATTATGTGGATTTTGCAATCATCCTCCTGTATAAAATCAAAAAACATTTCTTTGGAACACGTTGAAGATGGAGTTGGTGTGGTCATTCAACAGTCGACAACGGTTCACCCCGAGTAGTCCGCTCGGGTCCCTAAGTCATTTGCTAAACCACTCTAGCACAACTACGATAGAGCAAAGTCAAATCCCTACTGAACTAGCGCATGCTGACCTAGAAAGGTTCGGGTATCTCAGACCTACCTGGACATATTAGGTTGACTACCTAGTGTCTTGACGGTCTATGATTCGACGACATTGCATCCAACTACTTGCTATGTGAAAGTATCAATTGTTCCTTATGTGATGAACAATTGTCATTTAGGGGGAAAAACTAACCATGTTCTATTTTGTAGATGCATACTAATCTAAAATTCGACATGGTTATCGATGCACCTGAGATGCTAAGTTTTTGGTGGTCGTTGCCACGCAACAGAAGTAATGAATTGTCTAGGACACCTACCCTCCCTCATGTTCATGAAAGGAAATAGTGAACTCCTAGAAATCTTTACCGGGTATTGGGACTGTGATAGAATGGTACTTAGGTTCGGAGACCTAGACATGATCCCGACCGTAGAGGAAATCTAAGACTGTATAGACAGTGAGGGGACTTGCATGAGACGGAGGAAGAAATCCGACGATAACCTTCTAGTCCCCCATAAGCTGACTCCCGAGGAGATCATAAGGTTCCTATCCCTAGCTAGTGCGAACTGGATATTCGGCCCAACTGTAGCCTTTAGGTATCTTGACATCCGATTTGGGTCTAGACAAAGGTACATAGAACACTTCGTAGACTTTTGATACTATGTCAGTTGGAAATCCACCCGACCCCTAGCCTTTGCCAGCCTTTGCCATATATGTTCTAGGAACCATGGTATTTCCTAAAGACCGACACCAGGCCATAGATACTAGGGTCATTTTCATCCCCCATGCTATCTTTCATGGAATAACCGCCAACGGGGAAACCAAGTACTACGACCTAGTTCCGGTCATCCTATCGGACATATACCGAGCCTTAGGTAAACGCCAAAACCTAGAGTCTATTAAGCTGTTTTTAAGTTAGAATATAGTTAAATAATGTGTTTGTGATATCATGATGGCTAAACTTGTAGATCTTGGTCTCTAGAACGATATTCAATTCCTCTGTTTAAAGCATGATCCCTTCTGTTACTCTTGGATAAAACACATGGTGTATGTTGAGTATGAGAAATTCTTGGCCCTTGATGCATCTTTCAAACTATTTTATCTTTCCTTGATGTTACTGTTAGGATATGGGAGTATGGGATTTGATATTTAATGAGCTACCATACATGTGTGTAAAACATGACAACTTGTGTTCTTTGCTGGTTTTATTTTTAAGTCTGTCTGAAGTGTGGAATAGCCTCAAAGATCTTCCCCATAAGTTCTTCTTTGGTTCCTGTTGGTTTAGCCCAGTAATGCAATTAAGTCGGTAGATCTTGATGATTTGTTGGGCAAATTTATGCATACTAGTTGAAAGAATCATGTTTAGGATGGACTGTTTTGCATATTAGGAGCTTCTTTAACCAATTTTGCATGTTCAGCTTTTCACTATGAATTATGACATCCATACTATACTTGAGTTCAAATCTGTTGCGTCTCCCTAGTTTCTAACTGTCCAATATCTCTTGCCATGAATACTCAGGTAGAAAACTATTTGTATTTATCCCCATGTCATGATTGTATATGCCTACTTGTAACCTCATTCATCTTGTTCAATGTGTGATTAGGTGAGAAATGAAATAGCTTAGTCTGCTTAGGTTAGCTATCATAAACTATTAACTAAAGTGATAATGAAATCAAGTCCATGTATGCTAACTCAATGAGCTTATTCATATAACTCTGCTGTATGTGCGCTAGTTTATTCAAAGTGTTATCCTTATCTGCCTTTACATCCATGTCTGCTTCCACATAGGTTAACTGAAGCATCAGAGTATCTAGGAAAGTTAAAATCAATTGTTATCACATGTGTTAATGCATTCTCATAGCCTGATATGATCTGAAGACTTGACACTTAGTTGACAATCTTATATGGACTGGAATTTGTCTACATGTCTTTTTATATTCCTGAAGCATATAAAATTAGTAATATTAGAAGTATACATGCCGCATGCTTGTTTTTCGATCATTGTATGGGTCCAGCAGTAGATATAGGATCAATGTGACTCTTTTGTTGTGTGTATCCTGTGTTTAAGCCACTGGCTGAAATGCTAAATACCTGAAACAATCCTTTAGTTAGTTTTGTTCTCACCTCCTTGATTTTCTACATATCTAGCTAGGTTACTGAGTGAGTTTACATGATTGACTGTGTTAGGAGGATACTTCACATGTGTTTTGTTTATCTGCCTAATCTAAATGTTGTTATTCTTAGTCATGAACTCTAACTTGTGTTATGGTTAATTTTAAGTTAGGAGTCACTACCAGGAGAATGTATAAACATGCTCCTTCTTTTCTGGAAATTCATTCCTTCTTCCTTTTTGATATCTAGTGTGTGTTTATATACATTCAGGTATACAACCTCCATACCAAATATACTTGGTATATATGGTATACAAGGTGAATATACATCTGTGTTTATCATGTGGGAGTCCAAATGAGTCATGAGTAACTGGGCTAGGCCCATGAACACTGCTTTCCCTCTATGTTTTCATTTTCAGCCTTGTATTAAGCGATTGGGCCTTGACCCCATCTGTATTGTTTTTCTCTGTTTACTGCTCTTGCATTATCGACTGTGCTATGCCCATTTAGACACTTGCTGCTCTAATTAAGTGTTGATTATTCTTCAAGTATGGGCCAAGCCCCCTCAATTTTCTGTTGTCTAAATTTACTTAAGTAATTGGCTGTTTTCTCACTGTATTTATATTGGCCTGGTTATTAAATATATACATCTTTTTTTAAAGAAATTTAGTGCATTTTATTTGTACGTTTAATTTAGATAATTATGACTACTTTCTAACTCGTATCCTCGTTTTCTCCTCTTCCTTTTCATTGTTGAACCGCATCGAGTTGGGCCCCTTTGGGCTTGTCACTCCTTTCGGGCTAATTGGGCCACGGCCCAACTTATATTCTTTGATCGAGTCCGTGAGCAGTAGCTGCGCATTGAAGACCCATCTATGGGTGAAAATAGTCAACTGGTGGCTTAGGTAGGCTAACCAACCTAAACTCAAGTCTTTTCAATTTATTGTATATTGTACGTATATGTATATATTTGTAATAACAACATACTTTGTATTATATATTGTAACCTTATTACGATTACGAATCTAGGATAGACAGAATAATATGTACATCCTTTAGAATAGGATCGTCATGAAATAAAATTTCAAAACTTATTTGCCATTGAAGCATGGTAGTCTTGTAGTTGGCTGACCTTTTTGAACACCAGGAGGTGAAACCATCTCTAATCTTTCTCTAGCCTTTATAGAAAGATCTATCTTTGATACCAATTGTTAGTTTGACTACGACATATGTACTAAGAAAATCAGGTTCTTTGAGCAACTATACAAGAATGTAAATTGCGGAATAAGTAAATCGACACAAGTATTTTCACGTTAAAAACTCCTTGCTCAAGAGAGTAAAAATCACGACCTACCTCTATAGGAGTTTTCCACACTCTCCACTGAAAATGACTTGTACATCCAAGGAACTATTCCAAACAGTCCATATCCTAACTATCTCTTCTTTAACAATTCTCACAATTGTTGGCTCTCTCTTTTCTCTATTCAATGACTCTACCCAGTCAATGAAGTCCCTTACAGGTATAAAACAATACATACTATAATCACTAGGAATGTAAATAAGATTTTTCTTTGGAACCAGAAGAACCTAACTGTTACAACTCACGACAATATGACAAATCTTGATAGGAACATGTTTTTGACGCTGTTGTAGTTGGCTCCTTGGAGATTCTTGGTGTTAACTTTATTATCTATCTAGATGTCTTTTTTTTTTATTATAGTTAATATCCAAAGCTTATGAGTGATATATTTATACGAGTGAATGATAGCCTTCAGTTTTCCAAATCCATCCAAGACTTGATTCTATTAATTGTAAGAAATCAATCCTTGTTTGACATGAATTTCTTTCTTCACGCGCATACAATTTCTTTATCTTTTTACCAAGTTGATTCCACGTGTTCAATTTATTGTAATATTTTTATATCTTCAATTCTAGTTCCTTGTAGAATTTAAATGAGTCAAATTTTTTAATTCTCCAAGTCTGCATGAAATAACTTCTTCAAACAGTCTACAATTGTTCATCCAAGGAATAGTTTCTTTGAGTAGTTCCTCTTCAGTTTTGACTACTTTATTAGAGATCTGTTAAGGACCTGGTTCTTCTACATCTTCATTTCTTCTTTCTTGTACTTATTTGTCTCTTATACATAATTTGTCAGTCATCAAAACTTCATATAAGCTCTTGAACTATTATTGAGACCACATGCAACGACCTAATAGGTCATTTTGAGTTCTAGGTCCCTTTTTACCTAAACAACCCTTCTCATAGCTTTATAATAATATTTTTGACTTATGAGAATGGGTGACATGATTTTCGAGGCAATATGGTGATTACTGGGAGAGATAGTATAATTTGGAAATTCTTAAATTAAGAAATGAATATGGTAGACCAAAGCAAACACTAAGGGTTAACGAGGTCGAATGAGAGTTTAGTCAATTTCACGAGGTCCGAAACATAAATTATGACTTAATCGAGCTGTTGGTTCACGTTCCGAGGGTTTCGGGTGTGATTTGGATCCTTGGTTGAGAAATTAGTTAAATTAAGGATTTTGAGTTGACATGGTCAATATCGGGGCAAAACGACCTCTTTTGGATATTTTGAGTGTGCGAGTTGTCTTGGAGTGTATTTTATGACTGAAATACATATTTAGTTTGTGTCCAGGAGGCCCTGGATGAGTTTTGGTGTTGATTCCATGTTTTGGAGTCAACAGAAAAATTTGGTGTCAAGTTGTTGATGTCTTTCATCTTGATCGCATGGCACATATTTCCACTGCGAGACGTGGGAGATGGTCATTGCGATTGTGATTCCTTATTCTGAGATAGCAAGGAGTAGTGGTCTAGGGTCCCTTGATCGCGACAGTGGGTCCCACAATCGTGAAGGAGAGGTAACCTAGGTAGAATATTAATTCCTAAAAATGAACTTGGACATTTCATATTTTGATGTTTGAAGGTTTTTTTTTCAAGTTTCATCGTGAGGGTAAGATTCTAACCTCCCTTTTATCATTCTATCATAGATTTTTATGGGATTTCATCATTAAAATCATGATTTGTTATGGAATTGGGATTTTAAAGCCCTAAGTTGAAAATATGAATTTCTTCAATTTGGATGTCGCATTGAAGTCGGATTTCAGTCATTTTTGAAATTTAGACTATGAGTTATGTGTAAATGGATTTTATCGTGAAATTATAGTTTGCCCACTGGGGTTCGAGATTGCCTATTTGGGTGACTTTTTGGGTCCGGATTGGTAGTATACAAATATAGGTGTCTACGGAATAGTATGTTTACGTATATTTTATATTTGAATAGATTGAGATTGTTCGGAAGCTTTACGAAAGGGAAACGAATTATTGTGATCATTGGGCTACGAACTCAGGCAAGTTGAGACCTTGCTTGACTCTATTTAAAGTGTGTGGTTGGTTAAAATGAACTAATGAAGACGGAGTAATGGAGAACCAAAGGGGATCCTGTACTTGTGAGGTGACGAGTAGTGTATTGGGTACTAGTGTCATGTGTTTGAAAGTTTTTTAAATAATGCATTATAGATTTTACCAGCCTAAATGCCATGCATTAGCCGATAGCTTAGATTGATTTATATGAATTGTGATTGAGATACGAAATATCTTATTTGATGTTTCTATAGTATATTCTTTCTTAATTGTGACTATGTGTTCTCATCACTCCATAATACTCGTTTAAAAGTGGGAAAGATTTATGATTGAGCATTTTATTTTATGGCTTTGTTGCTTATTATATGCATGAAATATTCATGCTTTCATATGGTATTTCATACATATTACGCTTGAAGATACATTTGTGATGTCCAATGAGAAATGATTTCGAATGGAGTGATGTGAATGGTAAATATCTGAATTGGCTAAAGACAGGTAATGTGAGACAAATTTGCTAAGTGAAGGCAATGTGAGCCGAATTAGCTAAGTGTTGATATTGAAAGCCTAAATATCTAAGGACACGATGGGAAATGGTTTCGAGTGTTGTATGTACTTCGTGAGTCCACCATGGGTCACATATTCCATATTACGAAGCGTGTGTGTACCGGTGATGAAATAATGTGCATTAAATTTGCATATCATATCATTCATTGAATTCCTTGTTAATTGACTTACTTGAGTTATTAATAAAAATGGACATATCATACTTAAGTAGTTATCAGAATACTTGTTAGTTTACAAATATTATCTTGTTAAACTAATCATGGTTAAGTGTGGAAATAAGTATTTGGAGGAACAACCCTCATCATCAGTTTAGTTTAGGTTTGGTCGGCAATGCTACTGAGTATATGTTAATTTCATGTACTCACTCTACACTTGTTGCACCTTTTTACGTGCAGATTTTATTCCTAGCATGAGCAGAGTTCGAGGCTTCACCGTCGTTGAAGAGGTTTCTGGAAGGATTCCTGGTGAGCTGCTGGCTGATCTATGACACCCGATTCTTTTCTTTACTTATCCCTATCTTTACCTATTTCCAAAAATATAATTGTATTCCGCATCAGACTTGTATTTCTAATTTTGTAGCTCTTGTATTGTGACAACATGTTTTGGGATGATAGTACTTGTTATTGTGCTTATCTATGACTATGAGACTTTCTTATGACTTTACATGGCTTTCTTTATTTCTTCCACTTAATATATGCTTTCAAATTGGCTTAAATAGTCGTAGATGGTTCACCTACCGGGTGAGGTGGGGGTGCCTTCACAACTTTCTATTTTGGATCATGACAAATTGGTATTAGATCCTTAGGTTCACTTGTCTCATAAGTACAAATGTCTAGTAGAGTCTTGGGATTGATATGATGAGTCTGTACCTATCTTCTAGAGGCTATAAGACATTTAGGAAAATTCTGATCTTCCATTCCTTTTCGCTCCTACTTGATTCTATTGAGATTCTAAGTTTCATTATTTCACACTCTCATAGATGGTGAGGACGCATTTGACTGCAGTTTGAGACTAGGAACCCGCACTCATACCTATTGCTAGGGCTGTTGCACGTAGATGAGGCAGGGTTCGAGATAGGGAAGATAGGGGCAGAGGCTGAGCGACAACACCTACTCAGGACCCTATTAGAGATGTGACTCCAGACCTAGAGGATGCTCTGGCGGAGGAGTTGGTTCAGGTGGATGAGGTTGGAGCCGTACATGCACTACCTGGGTTCGTTCCTACTCATGTTCTCTAGGATGATCTGTATATTATAGGCTACTTTAAAGGTATGGCCCAGGCGGGCATGATATTGGTTACTCTAGATAGTTCTCAGACTAGAGTAGGAGCTCAGATTCTTGATATTGGTTACTCTAGACAAGATTTTGGACTCCAGAGGCACATTCAGTTGTTGTTATGGCTCCTCAGTTTATGGTTTGCTGGTTCCAGGTACTATTCCATGTCAAGTTGTTCAGCCTACTATAATCGTAGAAGAGTAGAAGGAGAAGATGAAGCCACCACCGTCTGATGGACATCCCGATGATAATGCTTATGCATTTTGGTTAGTTTTTATAAGAGGTTGCATAATGTGGGGTTGGTTGAGTACAATGGTGTTGATATCATAGTTTTTCAGATAATCAAACCCGCCAGCTAGTGGTGGAGGGCTTTTCTTGAGACTAGGCTAGTTGGGTCGCCTCCTCTTACTTGGGCTGAGTTTACTTATGTGTTCTTGTAGAAGTTGGTCCCTCGTAGTGTAAGGGAGGACAAAAGGGAGTAGTTAAACAAGTAGAAATAGGATAGGATATCCCTGATGGAGTACGAGATGAGATTCCATGCATTGTCTCATCATGCATTGATGTTTCTGCCTAATCAGACCGAGAGAATTCAAAGATATGTTAGAGGGTTTACTTATACCCTTCGTTTTGCAACAACTTAGGTAACAGCTTCACGAGGTACTTTTCAAAAAATGACGGATGTCGCTGGAGATGTTTAGACTATCAGGCATCAGGAGCTCAAGGGGAGAGCGGTTAAGAAATCCCATAATTTAGCAGTTATGGTGGTACCTCATCAGGAGGTAGAGTCACTATGAGAGGGGTTACGTTAATCATTCTAGCAGACTGGTTGAGGTAGCAATGCAAATCTTCGTGGGTAATTCTTTAAGGTGTAGTGTGCATAGTTTGGGACATGGTTCCCATTGTACTTTTTCTAGGCCCTCAGGTTGTGGTGGTCATTTGGGCTACTCTGGACCTTCTCAATAGACCATGGCACATGCGGTGAGTTGGGACTTCTCATAAGGGATTGCTCCAGACGTAAGCAGAGTGGCTCATACTTAGGTTCTCAGGGTTTTGTTCCCATGATTGTGGCACAACAGGCTAGAAGTGGTGCACAGAGTGGTAGAGATTTTTCTTATTCGTGTTAAGGCGGAGCTCAATCCGGCTGAGGTGGTGTCATAGAGGTTCTCAAGACATGGGTGGTTGTGCTCATTGTTATACATTTTTTGGTACACCAAAAGCAAAGGTTTCTGATGCACTTATAATGTGTATTATTCTTGTCTGTCATTGGTCAGCTATTATGTTATTTGATCATGGCTCCACGTTCTCTTATGTGTCTACATATTTGCTTCGGTTCTAGATGTTATGTGATTCACTTGATTTCCCTGTTCGCATTTCTACTACTGTTGGGGAACTCCATTGTGGTGTATTGAGTGTATCAACCTTACGTGCTTGGCTTGATGATTTATGATACTTGGGTTGATTTGGTGATTCTAGACATGGTAGATTTTGACGTTCTTCTGGGTAAGGATTGGTTATCTCCTTATTATGCGATCTTGGATTGTCATGCCAAGACAGTTACATTGGCCATGCCTAGAGAACCTAGGTTGGAGGGGAAGGTTTCTATTAATCATGCGCCAAATAAGGTGAAATCTTTCCTACGTGTTAGATGGATGGTGGAGAAGGGATGTTTAGCGAATTTGGCTTATATTCGGGATACGAGTGCCGATACCCCTTCGCTTGAGTCAGTATTGGTAGTGAGTGAGTTCTCAGAGGTGTTTTCGATGAATTTTCCAGGTATTCCACATGATTGGGACATTGATTTTTCATTGATTTGGAGCTGGGCACTAAGCCCATTTCTATTCCACCATATCGGATGGCACCAACAGAATTGAAGGAGTTGAATGAGTGATTAAAATATTTGTTGAGTAAGGGATTCATTAGACCTAGTGTTTCTCCTTGGTTGCTCCCATACTATTTGTGAAAAAGAAGGATAGGTCTATGCATATGTGTATTGACTATTGACAATTGAACAAGGTTACTAGCAAGAACAAGTATCCCATTCCTCGTATCGATGACTTGTTTGATCAGCTTCATGGTACATCGATTTTCTCTAAGATCAGTTTGCGATCTGATTATCAACAGTTGAATATTAGGGCAGACGATATTCCTAAGACACCTTTCAGGACGCGATATGGTCATTATACATTTTTGCGATGTCATTTGGGCTTACCAAAATCGTAGAAACCTTTATTGACTCAATGAATAGTGTGTTCAGACGGTACTCAGATTCCTTCGTTATTATCTTCATCACACGACATCTTGATACACTCTCGTAGTAGAGAGGAGGATGAGCACCATTTTGAGGATTGTTCTTGGAATTCTGTAGGAGAAGAAGTTTTTTCCTAGTTTTTGAAGTGTGAGTTCTAGCTTAGCTCGATGGAATTTTTGGGACATGGGGTATCCAAGAATGGTAATATGATGGATCCTAAGAAGATTGAGGTGGTTCGTGGTTTGGTCAGACCTACCCCGGTCACCGAGATCCAGAGTTTCGTTTGTCTCGCAAGTTACTATCAGTGGTTTGTGGATGGTATTTCATTATTGCATCTCCATTGACTAGATTGACTTAAAAGAATGTGGAATTTCAATAGTCAGACAAGTATGAATCGAGCTCCCAAAAGCTCAAGACTTTGTTGACTATGACGATTTTGAATTTACCCATTGAGAGAGAGGTTTTTACTACGTATTGTGATGCCTTGCGGAATGTGTCATAAATTCGCGACACATCAACACCCCAACTTAAATTATTGCTTGTCTTCAAGCAACTAAAATGACACACAATTGCGACTAACGACAACAGGAAAGATTACGGTTGGTTCTACTTATGAGTTATCAAACATGCTTTTCACAATGTCCCCTCAATTTGCTTAAAAGCAAACACAAGAGTGCATCTCTAAGAACAATGATTATATGAAAATCAAGCCTCAAGATATGTTTAAACACTACTAGTGACTAGATACGCACAACTACACAATTTGAGAATCCCTAAATTCAGAAAGTTCATGCAATTCATGTACCCTCACGAAAAAGAAAGTCGCAACTCTCAAGAGAATCAATTCGAAACATGGGACATATGCAAAATCACTCACACTCATAATAATGTCAAAAGTATTACAACTATCATATCATATGCTTTCTCTTATTTTAAGTCACCCCTTAATTGAGGAATGCTCGATTTTGGATAACAAAGGTCTTTTCAAGCCTGTAATATAGGCTTAGGAACGGGTAGGATGTGACTTTTCTCTCCTTTATCCTTTTCTTTCTACTTCCCTTTTTCATACCCTTTATTTTAGTTTCCCACTTTATTCCATTCTTTTCATTTTTCATTTTCTTCTTTCTATTCTTGTTCTTTTTCATTTTATTTTCAGCTTTTCTCTTCTTCTTTTTTTATATCATTGCTCACATCGCAATCCTTTTCCCTCATTCTATCCCATGTTCTACCCCCAACTTTGACTTTTAGTCACGATCTTCATTTTTCCAGGCACTTAAAGGAGGGATTTTGTTCGAAAGACGTTTTGTTCCAAAAAGGGTTTAGATTTGCAATGTGATAGCCAAAGAAAAAGTTAAAAAGATCCAGACGGTGACAACTAGGTACCCTCTTCTCATGGGTAGGCTTGAGAAGTTTTAAAAAAGTTCTATTCTTATTCGAAAATATAAGATCATTTTCTCAACCTCACAAAACCCATAATTAATGGTGACAAATCAACGGGGCAAGTTCTAGATGATACAAGCAAACACAAGAGAGCAATCAAATCCTTACCTCACAATGCACAAGAACTACATGGACAACTACATTTTTGGCTCTCTATTGAATACAAGGCTATCATCTCATGATGATTTGAACACAGGTAGACATAGAGTCACAAAATGAGGCATGCTTTCACAATAATGATCATTCAAGTGTGAAACTACTCTTTTTTTTTCAAATACAACTTTTTGAGGGGTGTTATTAAAGAAAAAAAGCTACAAATTACATATAAATACCAACCAAGTCAAACTACTCTATCATTAGGCCATGGTTACTGAACATACATCCTTGGAAAATAACCAGGAGAAGAAAAACTAATGGAAACTAAATATAACTAAACACAAAAATTGAAAATAAACTTAACACATATATACAAACTAGCTTGAAAGTCTCAAAACTGGCAAAAACATACATGGTACCCACACCCCCAACTTTAAAACATGCATTGTCCACAATACATAAAAACTAATAAAGTGTAAGGACAAAAATTTTGAGGATCTCCCTGAAGCGCACAAGGCGCTCTCATGAGTTTAGCTCGCCGAGACGACCTCTTATTGGGCATCAGTGCCCTTTGATCGTGGAACGGGAATGAGTGTCTCTGAATTTCCCTTCTCGGGTTTTCAAGGTGGTGGTGGGCTGGCCTCATGGGCTTGTGGAGTGGTTTCCTAATTTTTGGTAACAAATGCATATATTTAGTTATTGTTGTCTCACATATCTATAGCCCATATAGCTCAGTGGTAGAGCGTCAGTCTTGTAAACTGAAGGTCTGCAGTTCGATCCTGCATAGGGGCAACAACACTTAAGCGCATAGCGGGAGCTTAGTGCACCGGACTGCCCCTTTTATTGTCTCACATTTAGTGTTAAACAAGGAAATATATCGCGATATACACTGAATATACAGTAGTGTATATCGCGGTATATCAATGGACTGGCCCAGATACTCGGACAGATTAGGCAGCCCAATCTCGGGCAGATTATAGGCTGTACAATATTGTATATATGGTATATATATTTGTAGTATATTGTAGTGTAAAGGTTACCTTAATTAGTGTTATACACTTACCATAATTGTATAGTTAGAATTATGGTAGAATAAGGTTTTAGGAATAGAATAGGAATATGATTCTCCTATTTTGTAACTTGTATAAATACCTTTCAATTAATGAAAATAATCAAGGAGATTATTTCTTTCATGGTATCAAGAGACTAGGTCTAAACAAAAGTTTTCTCTCCCAACTTTTGCCCTCTCTCGGACGAGACCCCCCCTCGGATTTCTCTCCCAAATTTCGTCTTCCGCTCTAAAAAACCTCTCTTAAATTTCCCCTCCTTCTTTGTTCTTTCAATATGTCTAAGAATAATTATCATCCTGCCCTCATGGTTTCTAACGTCAAGAACAGTATCCCTATTGTACTTGAAATGGAAAACGTCCAAAATGCGACGTGGGCAGAATTGTTTAAAATACATGCTATCTCCCATCAAGTTATCCATCACATAATTCTCCCGCGACATCTCTTCCCGCGGAGGATCCTCAATTATGGATTATGCTTGATGCTACAGTTCTCCAGTGGATCTATTCCACTATTTCGGTTGACCTTTTACAGACGATTATTGAGCTGGATACCACGACTATGGCTACATGAAATAGATTGCGTGACATATTCCAAGATAACCAACATTCACGTGCTGTCACACTCGAACAGGAATTCTCTCTAGTTCACATGGAAGACTTTCCAAACGTATCGGCATATTGCAAGAAACTCAAGGAGTTGGCGGATCAACTCCATCATGTTGGCACACCTGTAACCAATAATCGTCTAGTTCTACAATTGGTTGCCGGCCTTTCGGAGGCCTATAATGGCATTGGAAATCTCCTTCGTCAAAGCAACCCTATTCCCGCCTTTTATCAAGCCCGCTCCATGCTTACTTTGGAAAATGCCGGTTTGGCTAAAAAGGCGGCTACCGGAGCAAACCCCGTCGTCATGATGGCGTTCTCCCCAAGTTCTTCAGGTTTTGTTGATAATTCAGGCCAAAACCGTAATCATGGTGGCTGCAAAAATAATCAGAAGAATACTAACAAAAACCGCGGGGGCAAATGCGGCAGTTCCGGTGGTCAGCAAGCAGGCAGTGGGCCCCGTCCAGTGAATAGTGGCCCACCATTCTACTGGTCCCAGCAGTGGGGCCCACGGCAGTGGACCGTGGGCCAACAACCCTTATACTCCAAAGAACGCCCAGCGGCCGGTGTTGGCCACCTTTCAGGCCCAACAATCAACGATGGCGGCCATCGCCACCGCCCAAGAACGCAACAACCAGCAGCTACGGCCAATAACCCAATTCTGGGATACTTGGGCCCCGACCTCCGCAAGCCCACCATGCAGCAGGCCCCACTCCCACCGACATAGAGGCCGCAATGCACACACTTGGGTTGACGCAACTGGATCCAAATTGGTACATGGACACCGGCGCAACGACACACATGACCTCCGATCAAGGTACTCTCTCGTCTTATTCTAATTTGAGCAACCCGCGTGGTATAATTGTCGGAAATGGTACCTCTATTCCAATTAAGGGTTATGGTCATAAAACGTTGCCTCCCCCTAATCCACCCCTTATCTTGAAAAATACTTTACATGCTCCCAAATTGATTAAAAACTTGGTGTCTGTCCGCAAGTTCACCACTGACAATTCCGTTTCTGTTGAATTTGATCATTTTGGTTTTTCTGTGAAGGATTTCAAGATGCGGAGTCCTCTCATGAGGTGTGATAGTAGGGGAGATCTGTATCCTATCACACCCAGTTTCAGTCCATCGAGTCAAGCATTGCCTTCAGCTTTTGCAGCCATTTCTCCCTCCTTGTGGCATGCTCGTCTTGGTCATCCGGGATCTTCTATTTGATCAGTTTTAGATAAAAATAGCTTTATTTCTTGTAAGGGTACGAGTCGTACCCAAATTTGTCAATCTTGTTCGTTAGAAAAAATTGTTAAGTTGTCATTTGTGGACTCAAATTCTCATACTTCAATGCCATTTGATATTATTCATAGCGACCTATGGACGTCTCATGTTCTACATTCGTTAGGTCATCGATATTATGTTCTTTTTTGGATGATTATTCTAAATTTTTGTGAACATTTCCAATTGCCAATAAATCTCAAGTGTTTTCTATATTCATAAAATTTAGAGCATTCATTAGAACATAATTCGAAAGGGAAATAAAAAATATTCAGTGTGATAATGGGAAAGAGTATGACAATAGGGTGTTTTGGGAGTTATGTGATAATAATAGGATCAATTTTTGTTTTTCGTGCCCTCATACATCTTCACAAAATGGGAAAGTCGAACGCAAAATTCATTCCATAAATAACATTGTCCGCACCCTCTTACTTCATGCCTCCGTACCCCCATATTTTTGGCATCATTCTCTACAAATGGCAACATATCTCCTAAACATAATTCCTTCCAAAGGTCTGACATATTCATCCCCCCTCCAAATCTTATATAAAAAGAATCCTTCTTATTCTCATCTTCGGATTTTTGGGTGCTTGTGTTATCCGTTATTCCCATCCACTACAATTAACAAACTTCAGGCCCGGTCTACTCCGTGTGTGTTTTTGGGTTATCCGTCTAATCATCGTGGTTATAAATGCTTTGATTTATCCTCCAAGAAAATCATCATTAATCGCCATGTAATTTTTGATGAAACTCAATTTCCATTTACTAAAGTCCTTACTCCCGAGCCTAGTTCGTATAATTTTTTGGATGATGGTATATCTCCGTATATTACTCATCATTTTTCGGACATGTCCCGCACCCAAAATCCTCCAGCGGGCCCACTGCCCGCTGGACCCACTGTTCGGTCACTGATTCCAGTAGCTGGAACAGTTCCAGCGAATGGGCCAGTCCAGCCCAATTCTGGAACTGTTCCAGTTTCAGCCCCAGATTCTCGATTTGGGCCAGCAGGCCCACTGCCTGCTGGCCAGTCCGTCCCGAGCCCAGCAAATTCCCAAAATTCACTAAATTCTTCCTCGAGTCATAGACCGGTCACTCGTAGTCAGCGGGGTATTTTTACACCTAAAAGACATTTTAATTTACATTCTAATGTCTCTAAATCCCCCTTGCCCCGTAATCATGTGTCCGCCTTAAACGACCCGAATTGGAAAATTGCTATGACCGATGAATATAATGCTCTTATTGATAATAAGACGTGGGAGTTGGTGCCCCGTCCATCTGGTATTAATGTTATCAGGTCTATGTGGATTTTTTCTCATAAGGAGAATTCAGATAGATCATTTGCTCGACATAAGGCACGGCTTGTGGGTGATGGTAAGACTCAGCTGGTTGGGATAGAATGTGGTGAGACGTTTAGTCCAGTGGTCAAACTGGCTACCATTCGCACTGTGCTTAGCTTGGCTCTTTCAAAGACTTGGCCAATTCATCAGTTGGATGTCAAGAATGCTTTCCTACATGGGGATCTCAAAGAAACAGTCTATATGCATCAGCCGTTGGGTTTCAGGGATCCCAACCGTCCTCATCATGTCTGTTTGTTGAAGAAGTCCTTATATGGGCTTAAGCAGTCTCCACGGGCCTGGTATACGAGATTTGCTTACTTTGTTTCGACTATTGGGTTCACTCACAGCAGGTCAGATAATTCCTTATTCATCTACCGTCGTGGTTCGTCCTTGGCCTACATTCTGTTGTATATGGATGATATCATTCTGACTGCCTCTTCCGATGCCTTACACCAGTCTATCATGGCCATGCTCAGTTCTAAGTTTGCTATGAAAGACTTAGGGCCCTTGAGTTATTTTTTGGGGATTGCCGTCAAGCGTCATTCAGGTGGTTTGTTTTTGTCTCAAAGAAAGTATGCGGCTGAGATCATCGAGAGGGCTGAGATGTCATCCTGTAAGTCCACTTCCACTCCAGTTGATGCAAAACCCAAGCCTAGTGCCGCAGCAGGTGCACCATACGAGGACCCGACCAGCTATCGCAGTCTTGCAGGGGCCCTCCAGTATCTTACCTTTACCAGACCGGATATTATGTATGCTGTTCAGCAGGTATGTTTATTCATGCATGATCCCAGAGTTGAGCACATGAATGCAATCAAACGTATTATTCGGTATATTCAGGGGACACCAGACTATGGTTTGCACTTGTATCCTTCATCTACATCCACACTTGTCTCGTATACGGATGCTGATTGGGGTGGTTGTCCCGACACCAGACGGTCGACGTCTGGCTACTATATGTTCCTTGGCAACAACTTGGTATCCTGGTCGGCAAAGCGTCAGGCAACTCTATCAGGCTCAAGTGCAGAGGCCGAATATCGAGGGGTAGCAAATGTGGTCTTCGAATCATGTTGGCTACGTAATTTGCTTTTGGAGCTTCATTGTTCCATTCAGAAGGCAACCTTGGTATATTGCGATAACATTAGTGCCATCTACCTTTCAGGTAACCCGGTTCAGCACCAACGCACTAAGCATATCGAAATGGACATTCACTTTATCCGTGAAAAGGTTGCAAAGGGTCACGTTCGTGTATGCCATGTCCCGTCTCGTTATCAAGTTGCAGACATCCTTACAAAGGGTCTACCATCGGTCATTTTTGAAGATTTTAGGGACAGTCTCAGCGTTCGAAGACCGCCCGCTATGACTGCGGGGGTGTGTTAAACAAGGAAATATACTGCGATATACACTGAATATACATCAGTGTATATCGCGATATATCAATGGACTGGCCCAGATTCTCGGACAGATTAGGCAGCCAATCTCGAGCAGATTGTAGGCTGTAAAATATTGTATATATATTTGTAGTATATTGTAGTGTAAAGGTTACCTTAATTAGTGTTATACACTTACCATAATTGTATAGTTAGAATTATGGTAGAATAAGGTTTTAGGAATAGGATTCTCCTATTTTATAACTTGTATAAATACCTTCCAATTAATGAAAATAATCAAGGGGATTATTTCTTTCATTTAGTATTTTTAATCATTTTTGAGTACTATTATATTTATTTATGCTTAATATTATATTTTATTGTGTAGGATAAAGTGGTGTGAAATTGATGAAATTTGAAGCAAAATTAAATAAAACATGAAAGAAAAAGAAAGTATAAAAAGAAGAGAGACAATAAGGGAAAATAATTATGATGCATAATTAGGTGGATTAAATATTTTGAATAAAAACAAAGGAAAACATAGAAATTTGAATTGAGATGAAAAAGGATTTACCTGCCAGTTGTTGTCCATTTGCGGCGCACAAGTGTTGTGTGGAAAAGCAGTCTCTAAATCTAATTTGGCCTTGTGCACCACCCTTGAGATGCGGAGGTGGCGGGGAACCTGCTATTTTTCCCAGTTCGACTTGGATTTTATTTTTAAAATCCCATATCTTTTGGTAACCTATAAATACATATTTACACGATTTTTACATAATTTTGGGATAACTTGTGACCGTGAGTTCAGAACTTTGGACTTAGAGAGAGCTTGGAGCCGTCGTGGAGGCCGGAGTTACATGGTTTTACCTTCTTATCTCTATAATACTTATTTTTACATTTTTATTTGGATGAATCATTATTTTTTCTCCATGTCTATGTGGAGCTAAACTCTTTAGTTCTAGGAATTTGTCTCAAACATGAAAGTTGACGTTTGATTATCGTTCATATCTATTGGTTTTCCATATTTGCGTTATTTATTTTTTCTTGTGCTTAATTGTATAATTATGTGGCCAACAGTTGAACACTATTTGTGGTATGTGAATTTAACATTGAAAAGGGAAATTCACATGCGTAATAAAAATAAATAGAGATTGTTCATATTCACTTTAGGGCTATTGAGGATAGAGATATAACCCTTAACCTTGCTTAGTTGGTTAGAGAGATTCAAATGCGTTTTTGTTATTTTCTAACGATCATAGAGATATAGACGTTAGAGTAACTTGAATAGACTTGTGGAATATTAGAGAGATACTCATAAAGTTAATATCAATCCGTCAACTAGTAACTCAGGGATATCATTAGATGTACGATTGGAAGACTCAACTGGATTGGTAGTGGTCATAACCCTATATCTTTCTCTTCTCTGATAAAAACCAGTTCTTTCTTGGTTAAAGTTCATTAGTTATTTTCTTTTATTTTTAGTTAGTTTATAAATATAACTTTGGATTTTACTTCTTTCTTAGATAATTATCATTAGTTTAATTTAGTTTACGATTAATCATAAGTCCATGTGGGTACGATATTTGGACTTCAATCATTTATTACTTGTACGACCGCTTATACTTGCGTTTGCGTTTGCGTTTGCGTTTGGGAGCAACAAGTTTTTAGCGCCATTCCCTGGGACTTAGAAATTATATTTTTATCCAGATTAAATTTTTTTATTTGTCTATTCAAGTTTTATATTTTTTAATTTAAAATTTTTGTATCCTTCTTGACATGATTTCTTGGAACGAAAATTTATCGAATTTTGGATATTCATATTTTTTTTATTCTTCTCGACTGTGTGGAGGACCACAATTATGAAAAAATTATTCAAAAATTTGGATCATACGGGATGGGTTGCGTGACCCTTCTAGATTCTATGATTGGAACTTTTGTAAATGGTGTGGTGGTCAGTGGAAAGAGTGTCCTAAGTGTTGTTCTAGTCTCTCGAGTGATTTTCACAAAGTGGATATTGTAAGTGATACTTGGCTAATTGTTCGAGCTCAACGATTAGAGGTATGTAGAGATTGTCTTTATAAAATTACAAGTGACATGGCATTCTTCATGGAAGAAAGAACAAAGATGGGACAAGAGATAGACAAATTTGTTATTATCTTCATCACACGACATCTTGATACACTCTCGTAGTAGAGAGAAGGACGAGCACCATTTTGAGGATTGTTCTTGAAATTCTGTAGGAGAAGAAGTTTTTTCCTAGTTTTTGAAGTGTGAGTTCTGGCTTAGCTCGGTGGAATTTTTGGGACATAAGGTATCCAAGAATGGTAATATGGTGGATCCTAAGAAGATTGAGGCGGTTCGTGGTTGGGTCAGACCTACCTCGGTCACCGAGATCCAGAGTTTCGTTTGTCTCGTTAGTTACTATCAGCGTTTTGTGAAGGGTATTTCATTGTTGCATCTCCATTGACTAGCTTGACTTAAAAGAAGGTGAAATTTCAATAGTGATACAAGTATGAATCGAGCTCCCAAAAGCTCAAGACTTTGTTGACAATGACGATTTTGAATTTACCCATTGAGTGAGAGGTTTTTACTATGTATTGTGATGCTTTGCGGAATGTGTCATAAATTCGAGACACATCAACACCCCCAACTTAAATTATTGCTTGTCTTTAAGAAACTAAAATGACATACAATTACGACTAACGACAACGCAAGAAATATTATGGTTGGTTCTACTTATGAGGTATCAAACATGCGATTCACAAGATGTTAAGAAGATATGTAGCCATTTGTAGAGCATGATGCCAAAAAGATGGGGGTACGAAATCATGAATCAAAAAAGTGCGGACAATGTTATTAATGGTACGAATTTTACGTTCGGCTTTCCCATTTTGTGAAGATGTATGAGGGAAAGAAAAATGAAAATTGATCCCATTATTGGCATAAAATTCCCGAAACACCCCATTGTCATATTCTTTGCCATTATCACATTGGATATTTTTTATTTCGCGTTCGAATTGGGTTCTAATGAATGATCTAAATTTTAAGAAGGTGGAAAAAACTTGAGACTTTTTCGCTATCAAAAAATCCATAAAAAATTAGAATAATCATCCAAAAAGAGAATATAATACCGATGACCCAAAGAAATAAGAACAGGAGATGTCCATAAGTCGCTATGAATAATATCAAATGACATTAAAGTATGAGACTTAGAATCTACAAATGGCAACCTAACATTTTTTCCTAAAGAACAAGACTAACAATTCGGAGTACTACGCGTACCCTTACATGAAATAAATTTATTTTTATCTAAGGAAGACAAAATAGATGACCCCGGATGACCAAGACGAGCATGCCACAAGGAAGGAGCAAGGGCTGCAAACGCTGACGGCAAGGCTTAACTCGATAGACCAAAACTGGGAATGATAGGATAAAGATCTCCCCTACTATCACACCTCATGAGAGGACTCCCCGTCTTGAAATCCTTCACAGTGAAACCAAACGGATCAAATTCAATAGACACGAAATTGTCAGTGGTGAATTTACAAACAAACACTAAGTTTTTAATCAATTTGAGGGCATGTAGGGTATTTTTCAAGATAATGGGTGGGTGGTGGGGAGACAAAAATTTATGACCATAATCACGAATTGGAATAGAATTATCATTACCAACAATTATGCCACGAGGGTTGCTCAAATTGGAATAAGACGAGAGAGTACCTGAATCGGATGTCATGTGGGTAGTGGCACCGGTGTCCATATATCAATTTGGGTCCGGAGAATTTAATCCCAGTGTGTGCATTACGGCTTCGATGTCGGTATAAATGGGGGCCACTGCGTGATGGGCCTGCGGGGGCCGAGGCCCAAACACCCCTGCTTACTGCCTCGGCCTAGAAGGATGACTGAAATTGGGCCACTGCATGTTGGGCCGTGACTGAGGCTGGCCAGCCCACTGCCATTGAGGATGAAACGCAAGGCTGCTACTGTTTGGCCTAAACTGTGGGGCCAAAAACTGTTGATGCTGCTGACCGCCCCGAGGGCCACCACCGCCACCACCACCACCACTGTTCCGGCTGCCGCCATTGTTGCCATTATTTTTCTTATTTTGTCCCTTTTTGCCGCCACTGTTGTTGCGGTTTTGTCCCGAGTTGTTGGAACCGGTAGGATGAGAAGTGGACTCGGTCATCATGACTACGGGACTAGCACCGATAGCCGTCTTTTTAGCCATGCCTGCTTCTTCGAGTGTAAGCATAGAACGAGCCTGCTAAAAATTGCGGAAGAGGATTGCTTTGACGAAGAAGTGTGCCAATACCACTATAGGCCTCGGAGAGGCCCGAAACCATTTAGAGGACCAAACGATCATTCATAACCGGCGCGCCAACGTTGCGGAGTTGGTCTGCCAATTCCTTCAATCTTTTGCAATAAGCCGAAACGTTAGGGAAATCTTCCATGTTGACGTTGGAGAATTCCTGCTCAAGAGTAACAACTCTAGAATTTTGATTATCTTGGAATATATCACGTAGTCTATCCAAAGTTGCATGCGCCGTAGCGTCAAGCTCAATAATTGTTTGCAAAAGGTCGGTAGAAATCGTGGAGTATATCCACTGAAGGACAGTGGCATCAAGAGTTGTCCACAACTTAGGATCATCCTCGTGTTGTGGCACCTCTGTATCATCAGGAGCCGCAGGGATTATGTGATGGATGATATGATGCGAGCGTGCGTGAATTTTGAATAGTTCGGCCCACGTCGCATATTGGACGTTTTCTATTTTAAGAACAAGAGGGATGTTATTCTTGATGTTAGAAACTGTAAGGGCAGGATGAAACTTGTTCCTTGATGTAGACATACTGATAGAACAATATGTGATTGAGGGATTTGGAAGAAAAAATTGGGAGAAATGATGAACCGTCGACACAAAACCCGAGAAGAAGGGCTCAATTTTTTAGGCTTAGGACGGACGAATTTGCAAGGAACTTGGAGAAGATTTTAAGACCCAAACTTCTGATACCATGAAAGAAATAATCCCTTGATTATTTTCATTAATTGAAAGAGTATATATACAATTTACATATTTTCATAATAGGAGAATCATATTCCTATTCTACTCCTAAAACCTTATTCTACTTGGGCACTAACTATACAATTATGATAATACAAATATTATGGTAAGTGTACAATACTAATTACACCACAACATTACCTAAACTAGGAGACTAAAACATTACCTAAACTCTAGACCATATACACGGTCAACTATACACAACTGAGGCCCAATATACATAGGATATACACGTGTATATCGTGTATATCCTATGGATATTTAACATATAATAAAAGAGTTTTTACACTATGAGATTAATAACGTAAAATAAAAAAGATAATATTCTATCACAAGTTAAAATAAAGACAAAATTACATAAACAATCTTTTTACTTTATTCGTGTAATAAATTAATCATTTTTACAATCACAAATGTGTTAGTTAACCACACACTTAAGAATTATTAATTCGCCAGTGTATTACTACCTTATTTACTTTTCTAAAATAATAATCGGATAATTGACTTTCTATACATTAGGATGTATTGTAACTGGAGTGTTAGCTACTAAACCAAAGGCATTTGGGGCCCCAATTTTCATTATTATAAGTTTATAAATTATTATTTTTTTAAAATTGAGTATTTTAAAGTAAGAAATAAAATATTTTAATTAGAGAATAAAAGAAAACTTCAAAACAAATTTGAGCAATTCGAAGCATATGAAAAAGTATTTTTGATATCTTATTTAGTGCTAAAAATTGAGATCACTAGATGATGCGAATAAAAAGTTATTCAAATATTGATAGTTTAAGGTTATTTTTCAAACAAAATATATTAAGAAAAATGATACAAGTAGGCGATAATATTTTAATCGATATACTCAATTAGATAAAACAATTGATTATTTTTCAATACGCTTATATTGCTTATCGAATAATATTAACATTTTATGTAACAATTGCGTATTTGAAAGAAGTTTTCAAAGTAAATTGATAAAAACATACCTATGATCAACATCTTAAGAGATATTATATATATATCAATTAAAAATTTGAAGTTAAGAAAATAAACATCATAAAAAGTATATATAGAATTTTTTTCAAAAAAATATTAAGATCTCTCATCATGATTTGGCTTTAGGCCATCAACTTTGTTGTGCCGCCCAAGATTATTTTGGGCAGTCTATCTAGTTAGACTAGCTTCGAATTGATTAACCCACTCTATTGACACAATTTCTACTTCGTGTCATTTTATCACCAAATCTATGTCACATGGAGTGCCAAGTCAATTAAGAGAGCCAAGTGTATAAATGACGTGTTGTGACCAATTACATGTAATTTTATCACCAACACAACCTGATTGGTTGATAACTATAGGAACCAATCAAATCAAGACAAATAAGTTTATTCTAATGATAACTCATCTCTTCCACAATTATAAATTGGAGTCCTCCATGAGACAAAAAGAACCATAGAAAATTACAAGAAAAAGCAAAGAAAGAGTTATGAAGAAAAAGAACTCCCGGAAATCTCTATCAACGCCGTTGTATCCTTGAGTTGCCCCACGAAAGATGTTAGTGCGCTCAAATACCATGATTTACTTCAATATTTTACGAGTCTTCATAAGATGGATAAAAAAGGAGACAAAAGCCGATATCGGAAAACTCCACAGCTCTCATTTCATCAGGGTCGACTGAACATGCAAGCCATAAGTAATTCTTGGAGTTTCCTATTACTTTTAACATTTTCTAATTAATTGTGTTCTAGAAGAACCCTAGTTATGAGATGAATTTCATAAGTGTTCTTAAAATGGTGACCTAATTTAGTATTAATGTGCAACGATAAGATTTTGTCAATCTGTAATTATGTGAATGAACCAAGACCAACTAATGAAGTCGACTTTAGGCCATCAATTGTATAAACTTACACTAATGCACAAGACTAATTGAACGAGATTAACTTCCTCATTAACAGCCTTTAGTACAACGACCGTGAAATTCTAATAAAAAAAAGAAGCAGAGGAAGTGTTGGCCACTCTTTATTTGAATTTTGTTAATACTGACTTGACTGAATTAAATAATTTTGAAAAGATTAAATATAACTTACAATAGTGGGGTGGAAGTTGGCCACCCAATTAATTTTTTAACACTTTAAATTGCCAATCTGTCCACATCATCATCAATCATCACTACACAACTACTGTCGTCAATTATCACCATCCGTACTAGCAACCACCTCAATCAGTCATCACAAGTACCGTCACCACTGTCAACCGCCGCCGCCAATTACTACCACACCATCACAACTGTCAACTTCCATTGCATCACCAGTACCATTGTGTTGTTAACCATTACCACCACTACTAATATTTGAAAGTATATTTATGTCCTAGAGACAATTTATATTAGGACAAATGTACTTTATACACATTCATATTATTATTAATGGAGATTAATATTTTGGCATTTGCAATTATTGAATTATTATTTGATTGTTTGTAATTATTCATTAATGTGCATCCCTTGAGCTTACGTTGTCATTAATAGAGTGATATATTATGATATAGCGTAACTCTTAAAATAGCCTCGACTAATGATCATCGAGAATGGGATATCGATGATATGTGATAAGTCGACATGTGGTCTGCATCACATCCTTAGAGGATGTAGTATGTCTCACCTGCTACGAGTAATGGTTACTCGTGATGGACACATGAATACTTTGGAAGTATTGGTATACCCTGCTGATATACTGTTTGTTATACTTGTCTAAAGTATGATCAGCGTGTGGGAGATAGAAGTCCTTAGACTTGAGGTCAATACACGCCTTGTCTACAAAGTAATGTACTTTGATCCCGTCCTAAACTCAAATGCCTTATAGGTTGAGATACTACTTGTATTTGGTACATTACGATGTGGATTGAAGGTGGTAGCTGAGCCAAGATTAGGATTCATTCCTCGGATGTATATTCAAGAGAACACTCGGATTCTCAGTGATATTAGGTTGACTAAGTCGTTGGCCAACGCAATAGACATATTTAGAATATGGTCTAGTTGTCAACTAATATAGATGAGATACAATGATTGAGCCATTTGGATGGACACTTGACAAATCCTAAGCTTGATCGGGTGTGTCGTGAATGAAAGGATTTTATCTTACCACATAAAGGTTACGCTTACTGAATTCGTGTAAACGTACTTCACATATTGAGTTCATCTTCCGGTGTCGTCTAGGAGTTCCGTGTAGACCTTAATTTGATTAATGTCGATATGAGAAGGCCTGTAGGGTCACACTATGTCGATTGTCCATTTCGATCTAAGGATGTATTGAGAAAGTAAATTAAAATGTTCGATTTGGAATCAAGACATTTAAATGAATAATGATTATTTTAATTAAGTTAAAATTGGATTTTGGATTTAATTAAGAATGCACGAAAAATAAAGTCGAGCGCCGCGATGCCCATACCCTAGGGCCGCGGCGCAGTGCAGGCGCATGCCGAGCACCGCGACGCCCATACCCTAGTGTCGCGGTGCCTCTGCCTCAATTTTTGGGTCAGGCCTAAGGTCAAACCATAATCCGTTTTTGACCTATTTTTCAACTATAAATAGAGGCATTCACCTCATTATTCAATACGCCAATTCTGAAAAACATTCTAAGCCTTAGAGACTTAGAATCAAATACTCTCGAACCTCTGCCGGATTTCCTAGCTTTCTGAAAGAAAAGTATAATAAAGCTTGGATCTTGCAATCGGAAGGGCAACCGCGTGTGCACCTTATAGTAGATAAAGATTCCAGATAATCATAACTTGTAAGTAAATATTTTATGTTACAAGTTCCATTATTGTATAACCATACCAGAAATTATTGTTGGGGTAAGTAAGAAACAAAACTTTTAAACTTCCGTTGTGCCTTACTTATATGTTTTGAACCCAACAAAACCCTACAATATTACCACCTACACACCCACTACTGTCAACCACCTCCACCGTCATTTCCGCGATTGTCACCAACCACCACATTGCACCACCATCAACCATGTACGTACCATCAACCGTCTCCATCGTTATAACTATCTGTCACGATCCAAAATCTCATTTGTGCCATGAAGGCACCTACCCAAATTCATAAGAGAATCCTTAACACATCGCAAGCTCCAAATAGAAAGTAAATGCGGAAAGTAAAAGTAAAACAATTCAAGTACTTAAATAGTCTTAATAACTTAAATAGAAATAAGTCTAAGTCAAACTACTCCTCAAAATCTGGAAGTCGTAAGTATAAGAGCTACTAATTCGAATATGTTGGCATTAGCAAGAATGACAAGTGTAGATTTTGATGATTGACAAAGTAAGTGAACAAGACGAATGAACCAGGTCTATGGACTTGATTCATACAAGAGACAGATACAATATAAAGTGAATGAATTAGGTTTGTAGACATGATTCATCTCAGACATAGATGCGAGACAGAGTTGATTGGAATAAATGCTTGAACCAGGTCCAAGAACATGCTCCAGCTCATAGTCCTACGACGAGTAGCATTTGTGATAGATGGCAAGGACTTGGCGTACAAGGTTGCATATCTCTTGCCATACTTATCAAGATATTTCATACTCTTAAAAGGATACTGAAGTCTCGTGAAGATTCAAGAATCCTGAACTAACTTAAACACTATTTCTCCTAATGGGCCTTATCACATAGGGTTTGATATCAGTCGATCTGATGCACTTCAACAAGTATAAATATTCGAATCCCGCCATCAAGAAGTTTTATGCACTCACAAAGAGACAAAATCAGAATATTGAGCAAACCCTGTCAAGTATATTTGAGAGAGTTATAATTTCAAAAGTGTTGCCTACTACAACAAAGAAGGTTGAAGAACTTGTTTAATAGAGTTTATGTTCTACAGTTCTTGAGTCTAGAATCGTGTAGTAGGATTCTTATCAGTTGTGCCTTTATCAACTTTCAAAGAAGCAATGCTCATAGGTATAAATATTAGTAAAACTCAACTTCAAGTTGGGTTAACTTGGAATGGACTTACTAGTTTAGGGAGATTAGTGAGATAGGAATTAGAGTTTAATTCCTAGGTTACATGAATTGTAACTTGAATTTTCAAAGGCTCACGTTGTAGTGGAGTTTAAGAAAAATTCTGCAGAGATGTAGATCGTGAGTTTTGCACCCTTTGTGAGATATTTGGTTTCCACAAAAAAATAATGTGTCGCTGCTTTTCTATTTTTTATTATTCTGCAAACGATAGCGTAGAAGAGGTGGAGTAACGTGGTCTATCTGTCATGTGAAAATTAAGTATCGCTTAGGATAAATATTTGGTCGTGCTGAATATCAATTGGTATCAGAGCAGGTTCTCTTTTAAGAATACACCTTAAGAGAAGATCACGATGAACGTTGCATAGGAAATTGGACATAGTAGAGGACTATTAGTTTGTAGGCCACCGTTGTTCAACGACCAACATTATGCCCTATGGAAGGATCATATGGAGACCTACCTTAACACTGGATGATCACAATAAAAGGACCATTAGTCCCACCAAGACTAGATATGATGGCATAAGAAGATCAAAAACCAACGAGGAATTTATTGTTGAAGACTTTAGAATGATGGAACAAAGTGCTACAACAATAAATATCTTATATTTTTGGTTTGGGAAGCGATGAGTTAGGTTCTCCAGTGCCAAAACAATTTAGGTGTTCCTGAAATAGGTACATGAATGCATGTCCCAAGAAAAATAGCTTAGACTCGATGATCTCATAGGAAAGTATAAATACTTTGTTATGTGTAAAAAGGAATCAGTTAGGGACATGTTCATCTTATTCTCCAATATTGTATGTAAACTTAAGACTCTTGGAAGGGAATTCTCCATCGAAGATCTAGTCAGGAAACTCCTAAGAAGTATTCCTCACTCATGGATGGCAAAAGTTATAGCTATTGAAGGAGCCAGTGAATTAAGAACAATGCGAATGAAGGACTTATTTGTCAAACTGAACTCCCATGAACTCAAGGAAGTTGATCAAATCAAAAGGGCCCCTCCAGGATCAAAAGCCACAAAAGCTGAGTCAGACACAGAGGTAGAGAAGTTGAAGATACAGGTGTAGAAAAGTAAAAGGCATATAAAGAAAAGACGCTCTGAATAAGGAAAATCCAATGACAAAGACAAGTGCAAAGATTTTTTCATGTGTGGAGAGTCTAACCACATGTTCAAGAAACACATACTATGGAGAGTAGGGTAGAAAAAGTCTATGACAGTTGCATGGAACTCAGAAACTAGGGAAGACTAAGAAGATGAAACTGATCAGCTTGCCAACATCACCACTGAAGACTCATGCTCAAACAGAGGGGATTATACATAGGTAAGTGTTGTCGATCTAAAAAGGGTTGATCGTATCTTTAAGAAAAGGCTAATGATATCAATAGTCTCCTTAATTGACGAATATCGAGACTTCAGTTCTGTCATGACCCAAAATATTGAGTCGTGATGGCACTAACCCCAAGGGTCAGTAAGTGAACCACAATATTTCTAACCTAAATTAAATAGAGAATTAAATGCGGAGATAGTTAAGTAAACCGAATTAAGTCTTAAATAGTACATAATATAGATAATGTGAAAATACAATAAATCCCCAAGACTAGTGTTACGGGTACAAGAACTAACTAGAGAATAATACAAGTGTGGGAATACATCGTGATAATACATAAGTCGTCCGAATGTAAAAGACAGAAAATGAAAGATAAGAAGGAGGATCCGGTGCTAGAAATCTCCATAGTGGCTCACTATAAATTGTCCGATCAAGATCCTTTACAGGATGCGTAATCATGTCCTCTGCTGGTACTAGGAACTGAACCTACACACAAAAGAGTGCAGTAAATATAGCATGAGTATGAGAAATAATGTGTACTCAGTAGCAGCGTCGATCGACCCTATCTTAAATAGAGACGAGGGTTGGACTTTTGATTACTACTTCTAGACTAACCGCCATTAGTTTATCATAATCATAATAATACACTACATCACAGAATCATCAGTCCAAACCTAGGTTATAGCATCTGGTTCCTTAAGTCTGACAAGGTTTCCACATAGACAAGGCAATATAATCTAAACCACAAATCAGATACTAAACACAGAACATGGTTGAAATGAGATGAGATGTTAATTAAATATAATGCAATGCAAGGCCTTTCCATCACCGATACACACATGTTTGCATATTAACGAATCATGATCCATGGCAGAATCGCGAGGTCCATATACCACCCGAAATCTTTTTCCTTTGAGTTCTCAGCCATTACTAGGTTCACACAGTACCTGTTTCTAGCCATTCAAGCTTATATCAGCGCATCACTCCATCCATAATCATTTCTCCCCAGACCCACATATGTATCCTCAAGTATAACATGCATGAGATACCATATGAAGCATGAATATGACATGCACAACAATAAGAATCCATGATATGCAATAAAGATTCTATCTTTAATCAATTTATGCCATAAAGATCCGACCTTTATCCATTTACACAATAAAAACTCAATCTTTTGCTTCTTTTCCACTTTTAAATGAGTATAAAGGAGTGATGTGAACATACAGTCACATATAATACATGCATATGATAATGATGCGAAAAGTATGAGTTTCATACTGATATGCCGAAATTACACCTCTGAAAATGATGTAAAGCAGTCGTTGACAAATATACAACACAACTAAGGTTGGGGTCGAATCCCACAGAGAATACGATGAGAAAGATAAAAGTTAATTATAAGCCTCAACGTTTAGTCCTAATTTCTAGGGGAATTGGGAAAATATTGATTGTTTTAAAATTGATCTACTAATTACTTCAACTGAGAAATATTACAAATTGGTAATTCAATTGATGGGAGGAATATGATTGTGATCCCTCTAGGTGAATCAATATAATTAGAGTTATGCTTGACTATAATTAAATACCTGATACACTAGACTACGGGCTGATTAAGAGTTTACCACTAGTCTTCCAACCTAGATGATAAATATCATCACTAGGCTTTTCCAAGCCATAAGATGTGAATTTCAATACACCCACTTAATCTCAAATTAATCATTCTATCCCTAGCTTTGGTTATTAGATGGGAGTTAAATTCCCAAATCTTTTTCATTAATGTTTTTCCTACCCGATATTCTTTTCCAAGCAATAAAGGGCTAATAGGCACTATCAATGTTGGCAACCATTGATACCATCACAAATTGAAGCATTAATAGAGTACACTAATGATAAATAATCTAATCAATCATTTCAATCCCTACTTATATCAATATCATCATTAAGGTTCACAACCCTAGCTAAATGATTAGCTACTCATGATGAAGGAAAATAAAGCATTAAATAAATAAGTATTCATTTTAACTTACAAAGTTGTTCAAAGTTGAATTGATTATGGAATCAATTGACTTCCTCAAAAGCTTCAAAATAGTAACCATGGAGTGTATGGAATGTAGGAGACAACATCTGAATTGAATCATGTGTCTCAAAATTCGAGGAGTCTATTTATAATCCTAAAAAAATATGCATACAAATTGGACAAAAATGCCTCTGCATCACAATCAGTGAACTGCAGATTATGTCACAGACATGACCTGCGATCGCAGGTTGCAGATCATGTCGTAGACCGTGCTTCTTATCTTGTTCACTTCCCCAAATCTCAGTAGTTGTCTACAGTTGGACTGCAATTCGCAGGAATGACCTGCAGTTTGCAGGTCATGTTTTCAGGCCGTTTTTGCTCCTTTTTACTTTTTTTTCATGTCAGCACTCATTTTCGTATAAAACAACAGACATACGTAAGAAATGACGTAAAATGTACTCTAGAAGTTACAAAAGCTTAAGTAAATGGTATCAAATGTACCATATTTTCACAGTATATCAACACCTTAAAACATAGACTCTTGTTTGTCCTCGGGAAACTAAAACAACACACAATCCTACGATAAATGTTCAAGTATCCCAAAGTAAGAATGATTACAACAGTGATAGCAATTAGCTACAGACATCCACTCAAGACAAGTTCGACCCGCATTCCTTATTGACAAAATATGGTGCACTACTCAACAGATAAAAACTAACTATACAGCTTCAATTGGTGACAGAAAGCTATTAGCATGAGATATATATCCAAGAGGTCATGGTTCGAGAAGTGTTCCTCAAATAATTATTGCAATCAACATGCCCTTTCAAAGACCAAAGAAAGTATCCAAAATACACATATTTACACACACGAGGGACATAAGACAAAGAAGAAGAGAACACACTCACACTCACAAAGATGTTTTATATGTACACATTCAATAACATAGGCTTTCCCTTCATGCACTCCTCCACTAATGTAGACACACTTGGTTCAAAATCAACTAGGACTTTTTGGATTGTAATGTAGACTTTGGGTCAAGGTAGGGATATAGTTTGGAATTAGTGACTCAAGACCTCTCTAAGCACTACAACTTGCACAAATTCAAGCACACTCCCTTTAAAACTTTCCTCCTTTCTTTTTCACTTTTTGATTCAACACTTAGTCTTCCCTTTATTCAAAACTTTTTATTCTACCTTCCCTTTTCTCTATTCTTTTTGTTGTTTTCTCTTTAATATACCAAGGAAGGTTCTACTATTTTCTTTTCTTTATCTCTTTTTATTCATCTTTTCACCTTTCAAACAACTCCCACATCACACTTTCTCAACTACCACATCCAAACATAGGCTTTTAGCATATGTTTTCACTTTCAAAGCTCTTAAGGAGGTCAGGTGCCAAAAGATAGATCAATGAAAGGGTAAATCTTGTGATATGATTGTCAAAGAAAATGTTAAAAGCTCAAAAGAGGTTGACTAGGAAAAATATGTAAAGGTAGGAAATTTGAGGCACAAAAACGATACAAGGAAGGCCTAACATTATTTTTTAAACTAAGTTAGTCTAGGATTTCGCCTTGGAAAACATACCGGAAAAGTTCTAGATCACACTAATGCATAAGAACCCAACAATGACAATCATACACACACAACATATGGATCACATTTACTTCTTCCAATACACTTCCCAACCAATTCCTCAAGGCATTTATCAATCACGATTCTAATAGGCATAATGTCACAAAATGATTCATGCATGTCAATACATCATCCATTAAGTACATGTGCACAACAACCAAAAATCCAAAAATTTCAGAGGGGTGAGTACAAACCATACATGCCATAAACTAATCAAACCAACACTATATAAGTCATAACCCTCATTTATACTTGAACAATACATGACATACTACGATACAACACACAACAATACATAACAAACTAACTAAACATTTCAGGTTCAACAGAAAATAAATGCTCTCAGGAAACAATCCTGGCTAAGAAAACCCAAGAGCCACAAAATACATAAAATATCCACAACTCAAACTCAACATACCCCACCCCAACAAATAAATCATACATTTTCCCCAATGCATATATAGTAAAACATGAGGTAAGGAACTCCTTGAGGACGCATCAAGTATCTGTCTGAGTCGTGTCACCATCAACTATGTTAGATGGGGCTAGAGGCTGGCTAATAGGATCTATCTCTGATAATGGTGCAGGCTCATCACTGGTGCTAGAAGGAATCACCGGACCCACTGATGGTAGAAGAGAAACATCCAAAGGTGGAGCCAAAGATGAACTAGATCCATCAGCCCTCTTGTCTCTCTGCTCTCGTAGCTCCTCTGCATAGCTAGGACTATGTCCACCTCATCCCATGAACACACGTTACTCTCACAATTGATAGAGACTCTCTAAGTCCTCATCCCCAACATCACCACTCGACTCACCCTCACTCTGCCTCTCTAATCTATCATTGTGATCATCCTCATTATCATCATCATCTCTCTTGGGGGAGTGTTCAACACGAAGCTCGGTGCGAATACTGGGCTGGATAGAGAACAAATTTATTGTAGATGGTAGAATAGGTCCCGCAAATGCTATATCCTGCGAATCCAATACACTCAGTTATGTCTTGACCCACTGTAAGTCTGCTCAGATAGCAGGTTGACCTTCCCCACCACCACCCTTAATATGCTCCAATCGGAGCTCAATGGACTGAAGTTGTGCTCTGATGCTCTTTTGCTCATCTCGACTGCCTTGTGAGGTGTTAACCTCTATGGCTTCTTTTACAAATATTGGAAACTCACTCACTAATCTTGTCACCTTAGCATCAACAAGTTTGATCAACTACATACTATCCCTAGTAATGCCTTGTTCAAAAGCTGGGGCAGAGGAGGTGGCCACAGATATGACAGGAACGGGCTCTGAAGTAGCGGCTGGAATAGTTGGGACTAAAGTGGCGGCTGGGACTGAATTACCTGTTGGGGCAAGTTGGTCCACTATGCCAAGAATTTGCGTATCAAGCACAATTGGAGGATAACTAGACTATGACACTATCTTTCTTCTCTTATTGCCATACTCTAATCAGGTGTAGTCTATAGTCTATTTTACCACAGATCCCCTGTCAATCCTGGGCACTCCCACCTTCTTGCATACTGATGTGATCAAGCATGAGTAGGCAAGTGAGGTGTTTCTCTATTGCGCTCGGTCTCGAATCTCATCTCAAATAATATCTCCCACATTGACATAAGACCCAGTCATGAGAGTAGCAACCATAATGGATTTCTCCAAAGAAATGTTGGTGTCGTTCAATGATGGCAACACCTTCAAAGATATGATCGCAAGCCAAAATTTTACTTCCTTTTTTAGAGTGTTGTTATGAATGATGGCCGTTGGATTAAGCTATTTCGGTATTTCTTTGGAAATAATAGATGTGGCCCACACTCTGTGATCCTTCGTACTTTTCATCCTCTCATCATAATCAGTGTATAACAGTGGCCAATCATCCTCATTTTCTCCTTCTGGCGTGAAGTAGTAGTATTTGATTGCTTTGTCTCTAATATCCCCATTTACTCCTCGCACAATAACAAAACTGAGAGGCTCCATAGAAGTCTTGGCCTGTCATCGACCTCTCTTGCTTTTCAAAATAGCCCCATAGGCAATATAAAACTCCATCACAATCACTAGGATATAAGCATCTAAGGGCTTTGTGAAATAATCTCATCTTGAAGTTCTCAACTTTTGGAAAACGCTGGGGCATTCATCTCTCAATCCGTTCCAACTCACCCATTTCTCTTCATGTATCACTCGGGTCATATTTCCATCATTCTTAACCGCACGGTCAGCAAAATATAATTCCTTAGACCCGGGCTCAGCAAATCGAAGGGCAAGTTCTTCTTCTTTTCTTTTCTGGATTATTTCCTCAGTCATATCAACCTCGGGTAACTCAGAAGTGTCAGTAGCAGTGGTTATCCCCTCTTCAAATTATAGGACATCATCCATCAAGGCTTTTCTCTTGCATGAGTTAATTTTCTTTGTACTATTGGTTTTGTTCGTTCGTGCCATCCTGTATGTCAAAGAAGAACAATATTTATTCTTTTCTTAATATGAAATAAAATAAGAAAAATAAATATGAAAGGTAAAAACAAAAATTTTATAAGGGGTAACATGACCTGCGATTTGCATATTATGTTGCAGATGATGCCCTCAAGAGGATTCATTGATAGAAGCGGTCCTTGCACTACTATGATGACCCCCAACATGGGAGGAGTGACAAGCTTCAATTATAGGTATCATATCAATCTCGGGAATGCACCTTCGTATCATGTTATTAGCGCAAACCCGGAAAAAGAAAGGCTTGTCCCAATAAAACTTCCGGACATCACTCAAGAATTTCTTCTTATGATGAATAGTTAAATCACTTGTCATAATATCACTAGCATGATAGTTTGCAACATAAACCACTTAGCTTACCTCAAGCCCATCACTTGGCTTCCCACCTTCTTCAAGTCTTGACAAGTGGTACACCTCTTGGTTCTCAGACCCCTTCCTATATTTGACCTCAAAATCAAACTCTTGTAAAAGTAGGACCCAACGTATCAATGTAGGCTTAGCATATTTTTTAGTCATGAGATAACAAAGATTCACATGATTTGTGTGTACAATAACATGAGTCCCCAATAAATAGGCTCAGAATTTCTCAAAAGCATAGATAATTGCATGCAACTCTTGTTCGGTGATGGTGTAGTTCATTTGCGCTTCATTGAGAGTCTTACTTGCATAATAGATGGGATGAAAAATATTATCTCTCTTTTGGCCAAGAACAACCCCCATAGCAAAACTACTAGCATCACACATGAGCTCAAATGGCTTCGACCAATCCGGAGCAATAATTATAGGGGTCGTGGTGAGCATCTCTTTCAAACACTCAAATGCTTTAGACCTACTTCATCAAACACGAACTTGGTCTTTTTCTCCAACAATTTGCATAAGGGGTTAGCCACTTTAGAGAAATCTTTGATGAATCTTCTATAAAACCCGACATGGGCTAGAAAGCTTCGGACACCTTTGACGGAGGTTGGTGGAGGGAGCTTAACAATCACTTCAACTTTGGCTTAGTCAACCTCTATGCTCTTTTACAAAATCTTGTGCCCAAGAACGATGCATTCGTTGACCATAAAGTGATAATTTTCTCAATTGAGCACCAAATTGGTCTCTTCACAACGTTTCAAAACTCGACCCAAATTCTCTAAACAAGTCTCAAAAGAGTCTTCAACCACGGAAAAGTCATCCATGAAGATTTCAATGGATTCCTCCACCATATCAGAGAAGATGGACATCATGAACCTTTGGAAAGTAGCTTGAGCATTGCATAAATCAAAGGGCATTCTTCTAAAAGCAAATGTACCATAAGGGCATGCAGAGATAATTTTCTATTGATCCTTGGGGGCAATAGTGATTTGATTATAACCTGAATAACCATGTAGAAAGAAATAGAAGTCCCTTCCCGCGAGTCAATCAATCATTTAATCCATGAACGGTATTGGCAAGTGATCCTTCATTGTCCAATAGTTCAACTTTCGGTAGTCCATACACACCCTTCAACCGGTAACCGTATGAGTTGGAATCAATTCATTCTTATAATTAGGAACCATGGTAATACCACCCTTGTTTGGCACACATTGGATCAGACTCACCCATTCACTATCTGTTATAGGGTACATGACGCTAGCATCCAATGATTTAATTATCTCTTTTTTCACAACCTCTTGCATAGAAGGATTCAAACCTCCTTTGATGCTCAACACTAGGAATACACTCTTCATCAAGATTGATTTTATGAGTGTAAATACTGGGAGGAATTCCCCGAATATCCGCATCTGACCATTCAATGTCCCTTTTATATCTCTTCAAAATAAATAATAACCTCTAATGTTGCACCTCCGTTAACCGGTTGGAAATTATATTGGGCAAGGTATTGTTAGGACCAAGAAACTCGTACCTCAAACGTTAAGGTAGAGGTTTGAGCTCCATGGTAGATGACTCAATGATTGATGGTTTTGCGGGAGGAGTCTCACGGTTATCTAAGTCAAGATCAAGCTTCTTGGGGTTGTAGTTGTACGACCCCAATCTAATCAAGGCATTAACCATCTCCTTAAATTCTTCAAAGTCTTCTCCATCATAGTTCATCAACACTACCACCAACACTTCACCAACATAATCATTTACAATGGTTGTCTCCACGGCTTCATGTATAGTATCAATACCAATACCACACTCATGTCCAATGGATGCTTCATTGACCTGCAAATATATAATGTGATCTCTTTATTGTTCATCCGGAATATAAGGTCACCCCTCTCGGCATCAACAGGAGCTTTCCCCATGGATAAGAATGATCTTCTCAAGATTATAGGAACTTCAAAATCCACCTCATAATCCAAAAAAACAAAGTCGGCTAAAAATATGAAAATATCCACTCAAACAAGGACATCAAAGAGAATTCCCACCGGCCTTTTCACGATTTGATCCTCCATTAGTAGCCTCATAGTTGTGGGATGGGGAGTGCCCAAACCCAATTTGTTGAAAATTGCAAGTGACATCAAGTTGATACTTGCACCAAGATCACATAAAGCCTTGGCAAACTTGTAAACCCCAATGGTAAACGGAATAGTGAAAGCTCGGGGGTCTTCTTTCTTTTGAACTAGAGCCTTAGTGAAAATTGAGCTACAATGACGCATCACATCCACCTCAAATCTAGCTTGCCTTTTCTTGGTAACAATATCTTTCATAAATTTTGCATAGCCCGGCATTTGCTCAAGGGCTTTTACCAATGGAATGCTACTAGAGAGTTGCTTCAATTTCTCAATGAACTTTATAAACTTCCCATCATCCACCTTCTTTGCTAGCCATTGAGGAAATGGCGGTGGTGGTTTTGGAATTGGTGCCATAACTTTCGGGATCTCATCATTTATAGTTACTTCTTCAATGACAATGGGTTTTTCAATACTAGCCCTCTTTTTTTTAGGAGCACTATCTTCTTCCACAATAATGGGTTCTTTAATAGGTGCCTCATCATCAACAATCACATCATATTTTTCCAACTTGTCTCCCCCAAGTACCTTTCCACTCCTAGTAGTGATGGCTTTGAAAGCATGATCACCATTGTTTCCTGGATTCTCCATCGTATCACTAGGGAGTGTATCTTTTTGCCTTTGGTTGAGGGTAGCCGAGATTTGGCTAAGTTGGGACTCTAATTTCTTGATGGAGGTTGAGTGAGAGTTCACAACTTGACCCATAGTGCTCATATCATATCACATACTCTTCATATCCTCCTTCACCTCTTTGACAAAGGTGTCGGTTGACTCAATTTTTCTCAACACTTTCGAGAGCATAATATTTGAACTAGCGGGGTCACTAGTGGATGGTTCGTTCGAAATTTGTTGGCTACCCTTTGGTGGAACATATGGATTGTTTCTTTGATTATTGTTATAATTGTTGTTATAACCCCCTTGATTATTATCCTTCCAATTCAAGCCTCCTTGATCTTTGCTACCAAGCCCCTTGATTTCCTTGACCTTGCTACCAAACCCCTTGATTAGGACCTTGGTAATTAGGCCGGGAACGCCCTCTTGATTATTCATGAAATGAGCTTCTTCATCATAGACTTGGTCGCATTTTTCATTTGGAGAGCATCCTTCACAAGACCAACCTGCATTTACCTTCTTTAAGCCCACTCCCATGATATGTTTAGTAAGAAGATCCATTTGCGTGATTAATTTTGCCATAGTTTCATCTCTCTCTTCTTCCCTCCTAATCGCTTCTCTAGACAACAAGAATTTAGAAGAACTTCCTCCAACTACATCCGACTCTCTAGTATGTCAAGCTTCATTTGTCTCGGTTAACTTGTCAAGTAGGGAGCTCACCACATCATAAGAATTATCCATAACGGACCCCTCAACAATATTGTTAACCACCGACTAACCTATAGAACGTTTGGAGAAGAACACTATCAGACAACCCATGGTTTGGATAACTTTTGATTTTCTTATTGAATCGAGTCCAAGATTCATGAAGGGGCTCATTAGGAAGTTGATGAAAATTATTGATTTCATCACGGAGTTGCAACATCAGGGATGGAGGGAAAAACTTCTTGAGGAATGCTTCAGTCAACTCCGCCTATGTGGTAATAGAACCGGACAGAAGATCGTTCAACCATGCGGTGGCCTCTCCCGTAAGAGAGAACAGGAAGATCCTCAACTTGAAGGCTTCACTTGAGACATTGGGTTGCACATTGATTGAACAAACCCCAAGAAAGTTCTTAAGGTGCCTATTTGGGTCATCTGTGACTAGACCTCCAAATAGGCCCTTAGTGTTGAGTAGGTGCAACATTGTGGTGTTGAGGTAGAAACTCGCATTTCCTTGAAGTGGTGGAGGTTGGATAGAGGCGGTGTATCCATGAGCCTCCATGAGTTCATTATCGGATTTGGAATCGGATGTCATAACACCTACACAACAAAAATGACAATAAAAGTGATATGAGAAATAAATAATAAAAGTAGAGACTTACACTAATTTGTAAATTTTTAAATTGTATTCCCCGACAACGGCGCCATAATTTGATACGCTCAAATTATACCTCCGAAAAAAATGTAAAGCGATCGTTGCCAAACATATAACCCGATTAAGGTTGGGATCGAATACCACAGGGAATACGATGAGAAAAATACAAGTTAATTGCAAGCCTCAACGTTTAGTCCTAATTTCTAGGGGAATTGGAAAAATATTGATTGTTTAAAAATTGATCTATTAATTACTTCAAGAGAGAAATATTAGAAATTGGTAATTCAATTGATGAGAGGACTAGAATTGTGATCCCTCAGGGTGAATCAATATAATTAGGGTTATGCTTGACTATAATTAAATACCTAATATACTAGACTATGGGCTAATTAAGATTTTACTACTAGTCTTCCAACCTAGATGATAAATGTCATCACTACGACTTTCCAAGCCCTAGGATGTGAATTTCAATACACCCACTTAATCTCAGATTAACCATTCTATTCCTAGCTTTGGTTATTAGATGGGAGTTAAATTCCAAAATCATTTTCATTAATGTTTTTCCTACCCACTATTCATTTCCAAGAAATAAAAGGAAAATAGGCATTATCAATGTTGGCCAACATTGATATCATCACAAATGAAAGCATTAATAAAGTATAATAATGATATAGAATCCTGACCTCTACCCGTGCCCGGATCCGAACATGTATATAAAAGGTGCAGCAAGTGTAGAGTGAGTACGAAAAGCACATGTACTTAGCACCATCGTTGGCCGTTCCTAAACTATAGTGGTGGCCAGAATTAGTACTCCCGATACTCACCTCTTTGCTTCATTAGTATTGAATTTCATAGATTATAACACTTAGGCAATCAAGAATAGGAAGTTCGTATCACAAATCAGGCCTTAAAAGCTTAATCTTTTCTAGTCACAGTCATAAAACTTGGATCTTTACTAACTATAGTCTTAAAGCTTGGATCTTCGCAAATACAAGCATAATTCTTAAGTCTTTTCATTAAATACAACCTTAATGTGTCATAAACTAAAATAGTCAAATGTGAATGGTATGAATGCAAATGATATGCAATGCAATGGCCATATGCCTCAGTATACACAAGCTCTTACAATAGGTTTCACATGACCCATGGGAAACTCATGAGGTTCATATACTCACCCGAAATACCAGATCTCAGATCACATCTAGTCCAAACCAATAGTCTATCATATCATCATCACTCCGTCCATGTACCATATCCAATATCATGTATCTATAGACCATTGCTCGTATCTCAGTAATCAGATGTCAATAATATCATGAATGAATATAATTGATATTTGTACACTATGCAATGCATAATATTAATTCAATGTCAAAGATAATTTTTGTTTTATAATTCAGATGAGAAGTTGAGTGATGGATGTAACATGAATCAATAATCACGATTATCAATCAAGCATGGCCATCATAGCACACATAAGCAATAACCATATCAAGCCAGTGGATTTATAACCACCTCCAAGACATGAAGATTCAACATACATTCCCCATCACAAAGTACATTCCTCTTATATTTTAATTACCCATAGAGATACACAAGTACCCACATAACTGCTCATCACATCACGTGTACGGGACCCCAATTTCTCATTACGCCCCTTAGTTACTAAAACCAACTCAAATCACTACATAAATGATCTAGTAAGTCTCAACTTGCTCGAATCTGAAGTCGAAGAGTCACTCCGCTGCCTTTCCCTTCCGAACAGGCCCAATCTGTTCAATTACTCTATCTATATAAGAATACGAACATACCAATACTCATATTACCGTATAAAGGTTCCGGGTCCAAAATCCAACCCCGAGCCCCGAGGGTCAGAGCTGAAAACTTAACTTAAATTCATTTTATCCATAGTCTAAATAGAAAGAATTCTAAAAATCATGGAATTTTAGTCATAATTAGACATTCAATTTCACTAAATTCATTTCTATGAAAAATACCCTTAACTAAAATCATATGAAGAATCTCTAAATAATGGACAATAACATAAATAAATCCTTAGATTAAAGTTAAGATCTTACTTCAATGATGAATCTTGAAAAAAATCCTTGAAAATATCCAAACCCGAGCTTCCAAGAGTGAAATGAGAAGATAAAGTTCGAAAATGGGATTTAAAATTCTGTCCAAGTAAAATTTGGCCTTTGTGCTCGCGAGGCCCACCAGTCGCGATCGCGAAGCACTTATCCAACCTGGCCCGACTTTGCTTTACGCGATCGTGAGACATCATGGCCCGATCGCGACCCCACGCGTGAGACTCATCGCCATCGCAGTCCCCCCTATTATGATCACAATGAAGGAAACCATGTGACAACTGATCTGATTTTTTTGATTTATTAAAAATCTTGATCCAACACCCTAAACTCATTCTGAACCCCCCGGACACAAATTAAATATTTATTCCAATCATAAAACACGCTACGAACCACCTCGCACACTCAAAATTTCCAAAAGAGTTTGTCTTGACCCGATGTTAACCAAGGTCAACTTCAATTTATCAAAATCTTATATTCTCACTCAACGATCAAAATCACACCCGAACGCATTGGGACCCGAAACTACGACTTGATAAAGTCATAATTGACATTTCAAACCTAATGGAATCGATGAAATGTCAAAATGACACATTTACCCTATATATTGACTTTGGTCAAACATCCTCGTTCCTTGTACTTAGAAACTTCCAAATTCGCTAAAATCACTCCAAAACCCGCACGATTGCCTCGAAAAACCCGTCATTCATCCCCACATGTCATAAACATGAAAATGAAACTATGAAAAAGGTATTTTAGGGAAACTAAGGCTAAAATCTCAAAATGATTAAACGATTCATTACACTATTACACAACTACCACTAACACCATCATTACAAACCATCACCGCCACCAACCTAACCCACAAGAACCACCATCACCAATCACCACCACAGAATACCACCAATTAGCTACTGCCATCCATCACCTTATAACCTAATAACTTGTGAATATAATATTTAAATCATTTTTTTAAAATTTTCTATTCATTAATTTTGTAAACTTTAAATCGGAAAAGGGTAAAAAGTGTCCTTCGTTAATAGTTTGATCCAAAAATGTCCTAACATTAATAGTTTGGTAAAAAAATGCCCCTATTGTTACTTAATTGGTTAAAATGCCCTTTCCTAATAAACATATTGTTTATTTTCCTAATAAAAATATTGCTTTTAAAGAACCCATTTCTTGTTTCTTTTATTTTAAAATACATTAACTAATGAAAAACTAGGAAGTAATCTTTTGTTATTCTTAATCTCGTTTTATCAATTAAAATAAAATAACCCCATGAAATTTTTCAACCGATACTATATGTCATATGTATAAGATTATAGTAACTCCAACATTAATTTTCACTTAGATAACGATAAAATATGATTTTTTTTATTTCTTAATCTTTCCGAATTGAAGTAGGATACACATTGCTAATATATTCCTTGGTTTTAAAGTGAAAATGAAAAAGGGTCAACAATAACTCCATCGATGATATCTTACAGATATTTTGTGATTTCGAGCAATGTGATATTTTTTTGTGTTTTATGGCATTATGATTGTTGTATCTTAACTTTAAATCTAACGATTATATTAGAAAATGCTTATCCTACTTAAATTACAAAAATATAAAGAAATAAAAATATTTATTATTTTATTAGGTAAATATTTTTATTGTTATCTAAACGAAATTATGATGGAGTTACTATGATCTTATATATATGACCTTTATTGTCAGTTAAAAAAGTACATAGGATTATTCTTTTTTAATAGATAAAATGAGATTAGCAAAAAAAGGATTACTTTCCATTTTTTATTAGTTAAGGAATTTTAAAAGAAAAGAAACAATAAAAAAATTCTTTAAAAAATTCTTTAAAATCAATATTTTTATTAGAAAAATGTATTTAAAAAGAAAATAAATAATATGTTTATTAAGAAAATGACATTTTTGAACCAATTAAGTAACAGGGGCATTTTGGACCAAACTATTAATGGAAGGAACATTTTTGGACCAAACTATTGACGGATGACATTTTTGTTCAATTTCGCATAGTTTAAGGACATTTTTTACTCTTTTCTGAATTTATAGTTATTCAAATATTAAGAAAAGAAATCGTCTTAAACATCTAGCATTCAGATCTAAATCTAGTATTTTAATATTTAGATGTGTATTTACATTCAGACATCTTAATATTAATAAAAACAAACGACGGGGCCTTTTGGTTCATACACTAGTTTAAGTTATTATTAATGCATGTACATTCCTATTTCACACTCATTCCGCATAAAATATTATATAAACTACAACATAACTTAATGTGAGTATTATTTACCATTGCCAACCAAATGCTGCGTTAGGTTATACGATGATTATTTTTCTTATGCGTAAGGCCAATGAAACGCTTTATTAGTTATAATGTACTATTATGCTTCATTAGTTGTAATGTACTATTATTACTTCTCCTGTAGCCAACCAGACACTTCACAGTTTTAAGTGAAACTTGTGCGAGGATTAACTATAGCAATATAATCAACCAAACAACCCCTAAACAATATTTAATTCAATTAGTAAATTGCCCCCACTTAATGATGATCGTTCAAGCTGGATATCATGGAGTCATAGTCATCCTAGTAAATTACAAGTATGAAATAGGTGAAAGTATATTTATGTCCTAAAGACAATCTGTATTAGGATAAATGTATTTTATACATATTCGTATTATTATTAATGGAGATTAATATTTTGGCATTTGTAATTATTGAATTATTAATTAATTGTTTATAATATTCTGTAATATGCATCCCTGGAGGTTACGCTGTTATTAATAATGTGAGATATTAATATTATAACGTAACTCTTAAAATAGCTTGGACTAATGATCATCGAGAATGGGATATCGATGATATGTGATAAGTCGACATGTGGTATGCATCACCTCCTTAGAGGATGTAGTATATCTCACCTTCTACGAGTAATGGCTACTCATGATGGACACATGGATACTTTGGAAGAATTGATATACCCTACTGATATACTGTTTGTTATACTTGTCTAAAGTATAATCAGCGTGTGGGAGATAGAAGTCCTTAGACTTGAGGTCAATACGCACCTTGTCTACAAAGTAATATACTTTGATCCTGTCCTAAGCTCAAATGCCTTATAGGTTGACATACGACTTGTATTGGGCACATTACGATGTGGATTAAAGGTGGTAGTTGAGCCAAGATTATAATTCATTCCTCGAATGTATATTCGAGAGAACACTCAAATTCTCAGTGATATTAGGTTGACTAAGTCGTTGGCCAATGCAATAGACATATTTAGAATATGGTCTAGTTGTCAACTAATATAGATGAGATACAATGATTAAGCCATTTAGATAGACACTTGACAAATCCTAAGCTTGATCTGGTGTATCGTGAATGAAAGGATTTTATCTTACAACATAGAGGTTAAGTTTACTGGATTCGTGTAAACGTACTTCACATATTGAGTTCGTCTTGCGGCGCCGTCTATGAGTTCCGCGTAGACATTAATTTGATTAATGTCGATATGTGAAGGCCTGTAGGGTCACACTATGTCGATTGTCTTTTCGATCTAAGGATGTATTGAGAGAGTATTAAATATTCGATTTAAAATTGAGATATTTAAATGAATAATGATTGTTTTAATTAAGTCAAAATTTGATTTTGGATTTAATTAAGAATGTACGAAAAATAAATCGAGATGGTGTAGGGCCACGTCAAGCGCCGCGGCGCCCACACCATAGGGCTGCTGCGCTAATGACCTAATCTATCTCGATTTATGGGTCAGGCCCAAGGTCAAACCCTAATCCGATTTGACCTAATTTTCACCTATAAATACAGACATTCATTTCATTATTCAACACACTAATTTCAGATTATTATTCTAAGTCTTAGAAACTTAGAATCTAAACATTGTCTCGAACCTCTACCGGATTTCCTAGCTTTTCGAATGAGAAGTACATTGAAGCTTGGAGCTTGCAATCAAAAGGGTTGTCGCGTGTCCACCCTTTAGTAAAGGTTCCAGATAATACAACCTGTAAGTGTTTATGCTTTATGTTACAAGTTTTGATTGTCATATAACCATACCAGAAGTAATTGTTGGGGTAAGTAAGAACTAACTTTTAAACTTCCGTTGTGCCTTACTTATGTGTTTTGAACTCAACAAACCCCTACAGTGGTATCAGAGCTCAAGCTGGTTCAATGGTTATATAACAATTAAATAACATAATAATATGGGTTAAACTTAAAATTGAATTAAAACAAGGCTTCTTGAAATCCTACATGTCTTGACCGAATGTTAACCTTTTGATATCACCCTAAATTATCTCCTACGCTAACTCGGGGAAGTCATTCCGCTCTAACTCGAACTAAGCCAAAAGTGCATTGTCCGGCTCATTGCACGATGCACGGCAAAGAATGTGTAAGAACGGATGATGGTCGATATGGGTGTTATTGATAATGGTGGGTGATGATAAAGGATCTGTGATTTGATCCCTAAATTGGATTTAGGGCTCGAACAATTTTGAAAAATCAACACAGAAACGTTTGTCAGGACATCGGCGACGCGGCTCCATGGTGGAGCGCTGCGACGCTAATGCTTCATTTCAAAATTTTGAATCACTGGACAGTAGGCGCCGCGACACTAATACATTTACAGAAACCGAAAGGTTTCTGCCTTTGCAGCGCCGCGGCTCTATGGTGGAGTGTCACGGCGCTAATGCATTTGCAGAAGCCGAAAGGTTTCTTCCCTTGTAGCGTCGCAGCTCCATAGTGGAGCGTCGCAACGCTAATGCATTTACAGAAGCCGAAAGGCTTCTGCCTCAGTGGCGCCGCGACCCCACCTGTCCAGAAACAAAAAAAATCAGAGTTCAGAATGTTTAACCCAAGATTATTATAATACAATATATTATTTGATAAGTATATTGTTTATGTGCTAAATGTCAAATCGTTTGTCATTTAAATTACTAGAATAGCGTCCGCTATAACTGTCTGGACAAGCGGCGTAAAGTATTTGATTAAACCATCTTATATCATGCATATTGGGTTGAGGGTTCCCAACTATATGTGTCCTTAGTTTTGCATGATATTAAGATGTCATATTGGATATGGCGTAAAAGAGTTGATCTTGATTAAAACCCTGAATTAAAATATTCCCCAAATTTTTTTTAAATACAAGTCTAAATTAAAACGCGTCGTCCATTATAATTGTTAGAGTGCAAAATCCTTTTCGGCGATACGAGTATTTATGCCAAAGCAGTTGCTTTAAGTCTACGAGGACCCAGACTCTTTCATAGATGTGTTTTAATGTAAAGGTAGACGATAAACTTTTGTGGTTATTTATACCAAAGTGTTTGCTCACAAAGGCCAAATTTACTTAGATACATAAACGCAGTCGTGTAATGGGGTTGACTTGGTTAGACAAATCTTGGCGCCAAAGTGTCGGACTAATCTAAGGATGCAAGATTAAATATAATATTTGATTAACCAAGAGTTGCAAATAAGTTTTGCAATTGGTTTAGAACCTACCAAGATGTGTTATTGAAGTTATCAGCCAAAGCAAACACGGAGATAGCATAGGCTTGGATCTTGGCCCATTATGACCTCAATTAATATAGGTCTGTATTCTACCATGGGGTCGTAGAAGTATGTTAAAATAGTGGGAGCTAATTAAACAAAATGCCATGTTGATTAGCCTAAACGAATGTGTATAATAGGAAATAGATTTTGAGTTTGATTTCCAGTCTATCTAATTCTTCAGATTATCAAAGATGTCGAGCTTATCATTGAAAATGTTGATTGAGATGAACAAACTTACTGGACCGAACTGCCTTGACTGGCTAAGTAATTTGCGAATAGTGATGAGACAAGAGAAAATAGAATACGTGTTGGACATGGTGTTCCCAACATTCCCTGCGACAAACTCTGCTGAATATGCCTCTTTTGATAAGGATGCTTACCAAAAACACCTAGATGATTCCGCTTCAGCACAGTGCGTGATGTTGTCTTCCATGTCTATGGAACTTCAGAGACAACATGAGAACATGGGCCCCAATGAGATGCTCGAACACTTGAAGAATCTCTATGACTCACAATCCCAGACTATGGAATATGAGTTACCGATAGAACTTTTCAAGTGTAAGCTCAATAAATGGGGCCAGGTCTCACAGCACGTGTTGAAGATGATAGGGATGATAGAGCGGCTTGCTTCAATTAGAACGAAGCTGGAAAAGAATGTCGCTACCACCCTCATCCTGAACTCTCTCCCTCATTCTTTTGAGAACTTCATAGTGAATTTCAATATGAATGGAACGAAGGCAAGTCTGCCGGAGCTGCACAACATGCTCAAGACCTTTGAGTCTTCCACTTCTAAAGGCAAAGTTGTGCTCATGGTGAGCTCTACTAGCTGACCCAAGCCAAAAGGCAAGGAATGGCAGAAGAAGAAGGGCAAAGCAATCGTTGCGCGCTCAGCAATGAAGCCTAAGGGAGGTGTTAAGAAGAACAAGAAAAATGCGGGTAAGGATGAATGCCTCAACTGCAACAAGAAGGGGCATTGGAAGAAGGACTGCACGACACCGGGATGAGAAAAAGCACCAGGTGCTTCTACCTTTGGTGGACAAGGTATGTACGTCATTGAAATAAATATGTCTGTAAATAGCTCTCATTCCTGGGTATTGGATACCGCTTATGGCTCACACATTTGTACAAATATGCAGGGCCAACTGATAGCAAGAAGGTTAGACCAAGAGAGGTAGACCTACGCGTTGGAAATGGAGCACGAGTGGATGATGAGCGTGTAGGAACTTATAGATTAAATTTTCCTTCTGGCTATTTTTTAGTGTTGAATGATTGTTACTATGTACCCTCGTTAAGGAGGAATATCATTTCTATCCCAGTTTTGGACATGAAGGGTTTTTCCTCATATATTTATAATGGCAGTCAAGTACTGTCTTTTGATTATGTTATATATGGAACTTCTCCTCTTGTGGATGGATTATATACACTAAACTGTAGTGTATATAAATATTTAATGTACAAAATAAATGAGCTAAGATAAGTAATAGAAACTCTACCTACCTATGGCATTGCAGACTTGGTCATATCAACGAATCAAGGATAGCAAGGTTGAGAAAGTTAGACTACCTCGAACCATTTGACTTGGAGTCTTATGGTAACTGCGAATCTTGCTTGAGAGGAAAGATAACCAATAAGCCACTTTCTGGGAAAGGTGTGCGAGCCAAGAAAGTGCTTGAGTTGGTCCATACTGATGTATGTGGGCCATTTTTTACTCAAGCTAAAGGAGGTTTCCCATACTTTATCACTTTTACTGACGACTTCACAAGGTATGGATATGTGTATCTTATGAGACATAAATCCGAGGCTTTTGAGAAGTTCAAAGAGTACAAGTCAGAAGTAGAGAAACAACTTGCAACAAGTATCAAAACCCTTCGATCAGATCGAGAAGGTGAATACTTGAGCAAGGATTTTCTATATTACTTAAAGTTACATGGAGTCCAATCAGAGTGGACACCTCCTGGAACACCACAAATGAATGGTGTTGCCGAAAGGAGAAACTGAATCTTATTATATATGGTTCGATCCATGATGAGCTCATCAGCTCTACCTACATACCTTTGGGGACATGTTATACAAACCTCAATAAATGTTCTGAACATGGTTCCTTCCAAGTCAGTAGAAAAGACACCCTATGAGATATGGTGTGGCAAGAAGCGAGCTCTTAAACATATGAGACCCTGGGGGTGCCCTGCATATGTTAAGAAGATGCTCACTGACAAGTTAGAATCCAAAAGTGAGAAATGTTACTTTGTGGGGTATCCAAAGGAAACTAAGGGATACTACTTCTATCTTCATGGAGAACGTAAGGTCATTGTTTCTAGGAATGCAACTTTCCTTGAAGAAGAATATGTCTACAAGGAACATAGCTGCACAGAGATAGAACTTGAAGAAATTCAAGAACCACAAGATAACACAGAAATTGAACCCTTGTTGTATGACTTAAATAAGGATTCAGTGGGAGTATCTGGTGAAGATTGGGTACTTAGAGTACACCCTTCAGCCAGTGGGAGTGTTGTGAGAGATAGTGTAGAAATGCAAGGCTCTCACACACAACCAATGGAAGGTGATACAATGGTTGTACATCATTCCCTTCAGGAAATACATGAGAATGACATTCCTGAAAGCTCTCAAGGTGATGGATTGTCCAGCACACAAAGACCTTCTCACAATCAGAATGCAACAAACACTGAAACACTGAATAATCAACTCCGTAGGACCATTAGGACTCATCGTCCGCCTGAAAGGCTTAATCTTCTTGTTGAAACACACAATGAGATAGATATTCCTGATGATGATGAACCTACAACCTACAACGAAGCTATGTTATTCATTGATTCACAGATATGGCAAGAAGCCATGAAATCTGAGATGGACTCGATGTACATAAATCAAGTTTGGAACTTGGTTGATTTGCCAACAGGGGTTAGACCCATAGGTTGAAAATGGGTCTTCAAGAAGAAGCTTGATGCATATGGCAAGGTACAGACTTATAAGACAAGATTGGTGGCTAAAGATTATAATCAACGGCCTAGGTCGATTATGATGAAACTTTTTCACCTGTTGCGAAAATTAAGTCCAATCGGATTTTGCTTGCAATAGCTGCATATTATTACTATGACATTTGGAAGATAGATGTCAAAATTGCTTTCCTCAATGGTAATCTAGTTGAGGAGGTGTATATGAAACAACCTAAGGGTTTTTCGCTTGAGTCCACACCAAATGCAGTATGCAAGCTACAAAAGTCCATTATGGGCTTAAGCAAGCCTCGAGGAGTTGAAACATTTGCTTTGACAAGGCTATCAAGTCAATTAATTTCGTCAGAAGCAAAGAGGATCCATGTGTTTATAGTAAACGCAAGGATGGGAGTATTGCCTTCATTATCATATATGTAGATGACATATTGATAGTGGTAGACAATAAGACTCTCCTACTGTCAGTCAAGGAGTGGTTGTCCAATACCTTCATGATGAAGGATTTAGGTGAAGCCTGCTACATTCTGGGAATTAGGATCTATAGAGATAGACCTAATAGATTTTTGGGGCTGTCACAGTCAGTCTACATAGACAAAGTGCTTAGATGTTTTTCTATGAAAAATTCCAAGAAATGCGGTCTACCTATGGGACAAGGCATCAAGTTATCTAAGAAGGATAGTCCTTCTAATACTATAGAACTTGAACACATGAAAATGATCTCATATGCTTCGGCTATAGGATCGATCATGTATGTCATGACCTGTACTAGGCCAGATGTGGCTTTTGCACTTAGTATGACTTGCAAATTCCAGCAGAATCCTAGGGAAGAACACTGGAAAGCAGTCAAGAGTATTCTTAAGTATCTTAGATGAACTAAAGATTACTTCTTAGTCTATGGTGGGAAGAAAAACTAGCTGCTACTGGGTACACTGATGCTAGCTTCCAGACGGATCTTGATGACTACAAATCTCAGTCTGGGTACACGTTCATTTTCAATGGTGAAGCAGTAAGCTGGAAAATTTCCAAACAAGCTACAACTGTTGATTCGACAACAGAAGTTGAGTACATTGCTGGATCGGAAGCTGGTAAAGAAGTTGTCGCGATTTCTGAGTTCCTGAAGGAATTAGGGGTTGTTCCAAGTGCCACTTGTCCAATAACGATTTATTGTGACAACACTGGTGCGATTGCGCAACCTAAGGAACCAAGATCAACAAACAGAAACTAGTATGTACCAAGGAAGTACCACATACTCAGGGAGATGGGGGAGACTGAAGAGATTAGATTAGACTATGTTCCCACGGACGATAATCTAGCCGACCCATTCACTAAACCATTAAGTTTAGTCAAGCATAATGATCATTTTGAGAATATGGGCATTAGATATGTTGGAGATTGGCTCTAGGCCAAGTGGGAGTTTGAAAGTATATTTATGTCCTAGAGACAATCTGTATTAGGACAAATATACTTTATACACATTCGTATTATTATTAACGGAGATTAATAGTTTGGCATTTGCAATTATTGAATTATTAATTGATTGTTTATAATATTCTATATTATGCATCCCTGGAGGTTACGCTGTTATTAATAATGTGAGATATTAATATTATAACGTAACTCTTAAAATAGTCTCGACTAATGATCATCGAGAATGGGATATCGATGATATGTGATAAGTCGACATGTGGTCTGCATCACATTCTTAGGGGATGTATTATGTCTCACCTACTACGAGTAATGGCTACTCGTGATGGACACATGAATACTTTGAAAGTATTGGTATACCCTGATGATATATTGTTTGTTATACTTGTCTTAAGTATGATCAGCGTGTGGGAGATAGAAATCCTTAGACTTGAGGTCAATACGCACCTTGTCTACAAAGTAATATACTTTGATCCTGTCCTAAGCTCAAATGCCTTATAGGTTGAGATACGACTTGTATTGGGTATATTACGATGTGGATTAAAGGTGGTAGTTGAGCCAATATTAGGATTCATTCCTCAAATGTATATTCGAGAGAACACTCATATTCTCAGTGATATTAGGTTGACTAAGTCATTGGCCAACGCAATAGACATATTTAGAATGTGGTCTAGTTGTCAACTAATAAAGATGACATATAATGATTAAGTCATTTGGATAGACACTTGACAAATTCTAAGCTTGATCGGGTGTGTCGTGAATGAAAGGATTTTATCTTACCACATAGAGGTTAAGTTTACTGGATTCGTGTAAACGTACTTCACATATTGAGTTCGTCTTGCGGCGCCGTCTAGGAGTTCCGCGCAGACCTTAATTTGATTAATGTCGATATGTGAAGGCATGTAGGGTCACACTATGTCGATTGTCTTTTCGATCTAAGGATGTATTGAGAGAATATTAAATATTCGATTTAAAATCGAGATATTTAAATGAATAATGATTGTTTTAATTAAGTCAAAATTGGATTTTGGATTTAATTAAGAATGTACGAAAAATAAATCGAGACGGTGTAGGGCCACGTCAAGTGCCGCGGCGCCCACACCATAGGGACGCGGCGCTAATGACCTAATCTGTCTCGATTTATGGGTCAGGCCCAAGGTCAAATCCTAATCCGATTTGACCTAATTTTCACCTATAAATACAGACATTCATTTCATTATTCAACACACTAATTTCAGATTATTATTCTAAGTCTTAGAAACTTAGAATCTAAACACTCTCTAGAACCTCTGCCGGATTTCCTTGCTTTCCGAAGGAGAAGTACATTGAAGCTTGGAGCTTGCAATCGAAAGGACTGTCGCGTGTCCACCCTTTAGTAAAGGTTCCAGATAATACAACATGTAAGTGTTTATGCTTTATGTTACAGGTTTTGATTGTCATATAACCATACCAGAAGTAATTGTTGGGGTAAGTAAGAACAAAATTTTAAACTTTCGTTGTGTCTTACTTATGTGTTTTGAACTCAAAAATTCCTACAATTGGAACCCGTGATATATAGTCAGAAATCAAAAGATCCCCAAATCCCACCCCCTGCCCCCCTTGTTCATCCGGGCGGCAGTCTACCAGCGGTGAAGATTCCAATCTAATTACTTGAAAAGTTGTAAAAAAAAAAAACCATAGGAAAGTGAAACTTCGGATTTGATTAAATTAATTAGTGAGTTATTTACTGTTAATTCTTGAAGACGCACACAACTATATGTCTATATGTATAAAGTTGACATTACAAAAATCTTAATATAAATGTTGGTTATGATGATTGAGATACTAAATTCGTGCCAACACAAATACAAGCTGGATCCTGTATCTTTTATTTGCACTTCTTGGGATTCTGGCCAGATCCTAAGATCTCTCAAACTATATATGTTGGATATTGTTAAAAATAATTCTAAGAGTAAAATCTCTATAACAATATCGTCGTTTATCTGAATATTTTTTTACGACTATAGCAAAATACTGTTATAGAAAATATATAATATAACATAACATGAAAAATTCATTCAAAAAAAAACTTAGCCTTTATAATAAAATGGTATTAGTGAGTATGATTGTTATAGAGAAGTAATTAACTGTACCGAATTTTAAGTACTTATATATGTAGTTATCCAAGAAGTATCGCTATAAATAAAATCTAAAAATAGTGTAAAGTTTTAACGTATAAATAATATCTAAAAATAGTGTAAAGTTTTAACGTATGATAACAAGTTAATTATGTATCTTATTACTTAGCTTACCGCTCCCAATTAATAATACAATTATCTTATAAGTATTACTTAGCTGATTGATAGTATAAAAATTACACACCATCAATATATATAAGTGAAGCTCTTCCCTCCAAGAAGCAATAGATTGCAAAAATGACATGTTGACAGGTTCATGCGATCTTATTCCTGATCTTAAGTACTAGGAACATGATGGCCATTTTCTTGCTTTTAAGTTTAAATTACAAGTTAGCTTAGCATTCGTTCCTCTTCCAATCACCAAAGGCCATGAAATAAAATATGTTAACAATCCACACCCGTTCTGCTTGTAAAATATTATATTTTTCCTCTTTATTGGGAAGATTTATAAATAAAGACCTTGCAAGTTTAAGAATATGCAATAGAATAAGGAGAGATGCAATCATACAGAACTTCACATTATTTTTACATCTTCCCGTCATGATTTTCACCTAGAGGATTCAAAAATATGAAGAAGTAAATACACAAAGAAGTCAAGTGGGTCTATTATATATACATGATTTTTTTTAAAAAAAAACTTGTATATATAATGTAATTTTTCGCCGAGAGGGTTTGGATGAACCCCTGAGCCTATCTAGCTCCTAAAGAAAATTGATGAGGAAAATAATAATCTTTATCCCCTTGATAATGTTTCTAATTGATTCAGGGAAATGAATAAACCCCTTTTTAATAAGATTTGTACCTTGATTTCTACTCAAATAAGTAATAATATAAATAATTAAGAAAATCTTTGGTATTTGATCGACTCTGTATCCTTTAAGTTTGCGATCTGAAGTTCTGACTGATGAAATTATAAGCTCAATAAGTATCGGTGCATGAAACATGAGACCCTATTTTATAGGATTATACCCTTGATTTGGTATCCTGACTTATAGATTGAATAATAAGATGCTGATTAGTTCAAATTAAAGTATATAATTAAATAAATGAGCACACGTGTAAAATAGGAATAAAGAGTATATATTTACCATATTTTGTATTATGTAATTATGATAGGATTAGAATATCTTCTGCATACTTACGCTGACAAAGAAATATATTATCTGCAGATCTAGTCACTGAAATATGTACAGGGCTCAAATGGCTAATTGCAAGATCATGACTATTCCAGTTGATTCTAAATCAAAGCTCAGTGCTTTGGATGGTGATCCGGTGTCAGATCTCACTATCTACAGGAGCCTTGCAGGTGCACTACAATACCTCACTTACACCATGCCAGACATTGTTTATGTCGTTCAACAGGTATGCTTGTTTATGCATTCCCCCAGGGAGCCTCACTTTACTTCCCTCAAACGTATCATTCGATATGTTAAGGGCACACTTGACAATGGTTTGCATCTATATCCATCCCGCCCGACCAGGTTGTTAGCATATACATACGATGATTGGGCAGATTGTCCGGACACGCGACGTTCTACCTCAGGCTATTGTGTGTTCTTAGGGGATAATCTTATTCATGGTCTGCCAAGAGGCAACCCACACTATCCCGGTATAGTGCAGAAGTAGAATATAGAGGCGTTGCTAATGTTGTTGCTGAGATCTGTTGGCTTAGAAACCTACTATTGGAGCTTCAGTGTACGTTACGTAACACCTTCTTTCGTTTATTGTGATAATATATCTGATGTATACCTGTCTCATAACCCGGTTCAGCATCAGCGAACCAAGTATATTGAGATGGATATCCACTTTGTTCGTGAGAAGGTTGCTCTTGGTCATATCAGGGTATTGCATGTGCCTTCTTCCTATCAGTATGCGGACATATTCACGAAGGGCCTTCCTAGACAGCTATTTCTTGACTTCAGATCCAGTCTTAACTTTGGCCTCCTCCCGCTCCGACTGAGGGGGTGTATTAGCACACGTGTAAAGTAGGAATAAAGAGTATATATTTACCATATTTTGTATTATGTAATTATGATAGGATTAGGATCATTATCATAGAAGGATTCAATACTGTACACCTATAAATATTTGTATTAATGAGAAAGGCTCCCCAATGGAAATTAATACAATCTTACACTAATTTCACACTTTAACAAGGAATACATTGCCCCACATAGAGAGTTTGAAAAGTATATAATTAATAAATGAACCAAATCTCCTAAAAGATTTCAGAAAGATTGGTCGGCTAGCAGAATGCCCTAGTGTTATTAATTATTGGCAAGTAAGTATTTCTAAAATGAGTAATGTTGTATCAGTCAATGCAAGTAGTTGGATCCTTTATAGATCTTCTTAGATGTCCGACTCTTCAATAAATCCTTTCTTATATCTCCCTTGATTGTCATTGCGTACTTTATTTGTCAAATCATCAACACTTCATTTGTAAGCTCATAATCAATCATTGAGCTTACAGCTACTCGACAATTTCCCCCCTTTTTGATGATAACAAACACATAGCAGCTTCATGTATCTTCACGTGCTTTCTAACCAGCCTACTTCAATCTTCTTCAGTTCTTCCCCTTTGGTGTTGCTCCTATTTTGACAATCTTCCCTCTTAGAACCATCTATATGTTGTTCTAATACTACAATTTCATATTGATACAAATAAGGTTCACTATACGAGATTTGTAAGCTCGCATTAGTTCACCCTCGAGTTCAGTAAGGTTTGTGAGCTCGCTGAGTCGGTAGGCTAAGTAAGAGGGTTTACTTAATCTATAGTAGGGATTTACCTTCCACTCATTGCAAACCTAGGTTATATAGAACCTGTAAGATGAAGTTTCCTATGATGTGTAAGGACCAGGTTGTTCAGCTCTGGACATTTGCTTTCCACCCTTATCTCTCCACGAACTCCTATCTCTCCGTTTGTTTTCCTTCCTTATAAATTCTCATCTAGTTCATAGAATTGGATTCTTTTATAGATTAAGAATCAGTTCCTTTAAAATTGAATTTATGCCTAGCGGGAATATAAGTTTTTTAATGATGCAGGCATAATTTATGGATATTATGATGCGTAATTTACGTCCCTCTAGACATATGAAGAGCAACAGTTAAGACCAGAACAAAATAGGGGCAAAAATGAAAATGACCCAATGCTAACTACTTTTAAAAACCCAAGTTTTTCTTCAAAACCTATAGGTCGCTTTTACCATTTTGAATCTCTCTGAATCAGTGTTTTCAGAGGCATTTTCGGGGCGAGCTCCGGGGCGGGACATACCAAAAATGTTACGGGACGCAAATGAAAGACGTAGTTCCATAGGGCGTACGCCCCAGAATTTGGGGTGGAAGTTCAGGGTGCAAAAGCGTAATCTCCGGGCGTAAAAGCGTACGCCCCGGGCGTAAAAGCGTACGCCCCGGGCGTAAAAGCGTACGCCCCGGGCGTAAAAGCGTAAGCCCCGGGCGTTAAATTTGATTTTTTAAAATTGAAAGTATTTTTACTATAGATTATAATTTTTATTATTGGTGTAATGATACCAGCTAAGGCTGAAGTTCCATTAAAGAGCATTTCCACGTGGTAGAACCTCCTCAGGGAATATAAGGTTTTCATGAGGCTGATCTTGAGCCGCCATCCAAGCGCGAATACCTTCGTTTAAGAGAATATTTTTGGTGG
>CM056508.1:30724520-30933092 GCA_029783415.1 Anisodus acutangulus
ATGATATTTATACTTTATGTTATCATGTTTTCATGTTGTTATGATTTTTCCTAAAATATATAAATAAAACTGTCATAAATAATTTTGTAAACGTTTATGTCTGAAATTGGTAGGATAGAGATTTCATAGCACTATGTTACTGAAATAACTTTTTCCATTTTTGTCCTTGCTATTACACTTTTCAGCATTCTCCTTCTTTGAAGTATATTAATAAAAATCAATGCAAATATTAGTTGAGGGTGGAAAGAACTAGTAGATGTGGAGATTAATGAAGAAGGGTATGAAAATTTTATTTAAAGATTATCTAGGCTATTACGGAGTATAATTTTTTGTCTTGTTACCTTTCTCATAAAATAATTATTATAATAATTGAGTTATAATATTGGTGATTTATTTGCAGAATTTTAATAAAAAAATTACTTTACTTATTTTTTAGTATTAAAATTATAAAATTGAAGATACATGACATACACCCCGTAAATTCATGAAACTTGTGTTACGTATCTCGAAACGTACGCCTCCCCTCATACTGCGTAAAACACCTCACCTCACACGCCTCTTAAAACACTGCTTTGAACATTAAGAAAAGTCCAAATCTTGGAGTTATCATGCACTCTTTTAATATTTAATTTTTTGGTAGTAAATTATAAAATCTTGAGTTGAATATATAATAAGAAAGAAAAACACTCTTCTGGTGGAATGAAAAGTGCGGCTGAAGCGCCCACCATCTAGGGGTGAGCGGGTCCGGGTACCCTAACTTTTTTGAACTACCCGGACCCTACCCAGTAAACGATCGGTTCCTAAATCTACTACCCAAAATCTACCCATAGCAATCATAACCCGGAACCTACCCGAACCCTGCGGTTCCGGGTAGGTTCTCGGGTACCCCGTAAATCATTTATATGTCATAAATACTACTTTGCATAATCCAAAAAGTTTATATAATCTGGAAATTTGGATTTGTTTTTGAGCTTAAAATGGAGGAAACCAGTGACAGAAAATCTGAAATATGTCTTCCGTGACTGAAATCAGTGAACATGATACAACACAATCACTAAATGAAGAATACATTGTCAGTAACTATGACGTACTAAGAAAGAAGGATAAACCAATTAGTCATAGAAATATAAACTAATCACACACAACAGAGGAACTAATTTAGCAATCTAAACTAACAGAAATCAACCCAAACTAAGGATCTATGAGAATATATGAATATTCACAAATCGACACTAGTATATAAAGGAGATGTAGATGCATATATTCATTTAGACAAGAAAAGGTTTATCGATTAGAAAACAAAATTGATGGGAAAATAATTTCTGAGCTTCTTTTCATCTTCATGCCCCTGCTTTAACTATGCATTCTGGCCTAAATAGAGTATTATTAACTATAAAATTCATTTTAAAACCTCAATCAATTATCATATTTTTAAATAACATTTACTTGTAAAGTAGAAAAACAAAAGCAAAGGAAGACTGCAACCTTTTTCAAGCTTCTGGAGTGAGGAACAATGACAACAAGAGAGAGGAGAGGTGGAGCAGGAGCAGCGGCGTCGATATGCTTTGGGCGTAATGGAAAATGGAAAATGGAAAATGGCTAGGGATTCTCTTCGAGCTGCGTAATGGAAAATTGGAAATTGGAAAATGTGAAGATGTTAAATGGCAGGAGCTAGGGCATCAATGTATTTTAGTAAGAGAAGTGGGCTTAGGGCTGGGTGGGTCAACCGGACTGGACCAAAAAATAATAAACGCCCCAAAGCCCAAACTTTATAATTTAAAACATAAAAGGGTTGTGGGTTCATAGGGTCCGAGTATCGGTTCCGGGTCAGGGTACTCTGTCTCTATTTGCCAGAATTGGAACCGGACCCGACATTGATCGGTTCCTAATATTACTACCCGGAACCTACCCGTTATTATAATATATCTACCCGGAACCTACCCGTTATTATAATATATCTACCCGGAACCTACCTGTTAGTGTCGGTTCCGGTCGGGTATCTGGGTACCCTGTACTCGTGCTCACCCCTACCACCGTCCTATACTATGAATTGAGTTTTTTATCAGGATTAGGATTAGGGGTGTTAACGATTTAGTTATGAATCGATCTGAATCGAAAATTAAATCAAATTGGTTAAATAAGTCAATATTTATTTGGTTTTGATTTAGTTTGGTTTTAAAATTTTAAAAATCGATAACATTTGATTTAGTATTATTAAAACAAAACCGAAGGAAAAATCTAACCAACCCGAGAAATTTTATGCAATATATTAATTTTTGTAACTAATTTCAAATACTTTATATATTTCTTCATTATAATTTTATTTATCTCTAATAGGCTAATGAACTTATACCTTAAGTAAACCCATCTCTTAAAAGAAAGCCATGAACTCAAACCCATTTATTCAAAGAAACAATTATGAAAGTTACCTAAAATTCTTTTATATTTCTTATAAACTCTGTTCATTTGATTAAAACTTATAAATCTTAAGACATTTTCTCCTTAATTCAAAATAATTATAACCACCACAATAGAAGGATAGTAACGAATTATAAGTTGGAAATGATGAAAAAATCTTTCCTAATTGTAGAAAAAAGTAAAAGAGAAAAATATCATTAAGTTTCTTACAAAACCGAATAACCAAACCAAACTGAATCAAACCGGCTACAACCAAACCGATGGTTGTGAATTATATTTGATTTGATTTGGTTCTAATAATTTAAAAATTGATTAACTTGATTTGATTTTGATCTTAATTAAAAATTGACCCAAACCGAACCATGAACCCCCTAACCAGGATACATTCTTTTTGGAAACAAAAGATGGATAAAAAAAATTTAAAAAAATTTAAAAAAATTGGCACAATAAGAAATAAAGGAAAAGAAAAGTGTGTGGTTTTTTTGGGTAGTAGGCCAGTGGTTCCCCGTTAACTTTTGTGGGCTTGGGCCTGTCTTTTCTAAAAAGAAAAACAATCTGCCTTATTCCATTTAAATGTTCTTTGCCTTGTCATGTCTCGCTAATTAAGTTTTCTCTTATCCTGTCCCCCGGGGCATAGCTGAATGACAAATGAGGAAAATTTAAAATTCAGCTGGAGGCCTGCAGCGTGAGTTCGAACTCTGGTGGGAGCAATTTGCTCTCTTCTGGGGTAGGACCTTATAGGTGATATCAGTTGATTTGTTCTCAAAACCCTAGTCATTCAGGCACATCCAGTGATTTACTGGTAGTAGTGCTGAGGGACCGGGACTACTATCTCCAGAAATAGTCTGACGTAAACCAGGAAGCTGGGTATAAAAAAAAGTTTTCTCTTATCCTATCCCGTTAAAAGTTTGCCCTGCCCTGCACTGTTCTCGTCTTGTCCCATTGTCATTCCTAAATTATTTATTCCAACGAGAATTATGGTGTCAGAAGTAAAACATCAACTTACCTAAAGTTGATGTAATACCTTCATTTTTAGAATTAAAATTTAAGCATTTAGAAATTACATAAATCGTATATATACTTAAAATATTTATAAGAATCATATCAAATTATTTTGATTATTCAAATATCAACGACGATACCTTTTTCGGATGGACACAAACTATATCTATTGAACTTCCATCTTGTTCTTTTGCATCATTGTACGTTTAAGAGTGCGATGCATATCATTTCCCGATGCATGGTTAATTGGTTACATAGTTGACTTTTAGAGTTTTTTCCATAGTGTTAAAAAGAAAAAGAAACAAAGCTACTTTGAAAGGGTGGACCTTCGTTTTTATTATATATAATAGGGAAAAAACTCAAATACTTAATCGAACTATCAGAAAAAACGTATTCATGTCACTCGTTAATAGTTAGGCTTAAAAATATCACCGTCATACCATTTTGGGTCATATATATCATTATTCACCAACATAAATCTACTACTATCATATTTTGCCACATGACATTATTTAAACTCTTTATTTTACGAGTGATATATGAATCATATTGTTAAGTTTAGTGGAATATTTGAGTCTTTTTCCAATTCTTTTACAAATCTCAATTTTTTCTAATTTTATGATCTTATTCTACATCATTTAGAATTTCATGTACTTTAAGATTCTTTAAAAAAATTGAAAACAACATAAAATTTATTTAAGGAAAAAAAGACGGGTTTAAAAGAGACTACACTAAAGAGGTGTAGATGGATATGCAAAGTGCATATAAGTGTGACATATTTGAGCCTTCTCCCAACCAAACACCTCAAATTTCACTCGTATGGCTCAAATATGCCACCAAAATGAAAAAATGGCTCAAATATGCCACCGAATTGAAAAATGGCTCAAATATGTCATTGAACTTAACGATGGCTCAATATGCCACTTGTAAAATGAAAGATTTAGATAATGTCATGTGGCAAAATCTGATAGTGGTAGTGTAACGACCCGTCCAGTCGTTTTTAGCTAAAGACCCACAGTTGACTATACTACCCGTCCTGTGAACTTTGTGTATCTGATTCGTGGGGTTGGGTGACACAGATCCCGAGGTTCATTTATGTGAGTTTGGAAGAAAAATCCAAAATAGAAATCTTAGAGTTGATTAGTTTGACTCAAAGTTGATTTACGAGTATATGAGTTCATTTTCGGGTTTCGTCGCTTCCAGTTGTTCCAGAGGGTCATTTATGACTTAGTTAAGTCATTAGTTTGCTTCTCGAGGAAATCAGATGTACTTTGTGGCTTTATTTGTGAAATTATGATATTTGGATGTTTTGGGTGATTCTTTAAAAAATTAGGTCTTAGCTCAGTTAAATGAGAAATTCTAGGGTGCGAGTGAGTTTGTAGCACTGTTTACCTAGGGATAGCATGTTTGGTTTGTATCCGGGGGGTCTCGAAAGTGTTTCGGGTGTTTGGTGTAGATCTCATATTGCTGGTGTCTGGTGTTTGCACCAGCGGCTGGTTGTCCGCCTCTGCGGAGGTCAGCTGACAAATACGGGTTTTGGGCATATGTGTTTTAACTGCCCCTACGGTAGTTTCCTTATAGAGGTGAAGATGCCTCTGCATAATTTACTTTTCTACAATGCTAAGGCGGGACATGAAGTGTCCATTTTTTCGTCGAAGCGGGACCGCACAATCTTTTAAAAGTTCTAAAAATGATCCCATTTCCCAAAAACCTTCATTTCGTGATTAGAGTTGTTTGAGAGACAGAACTGTATATGAATAGTAAATTATGAGGGTTGCTCAAATGCTTGAATTACTTAGAAACTGTATAATTTGACTATGTAAGAATAGAAGTATTGGGAGTACCAAACCTCGCCACCGCTATAGTTAGGGTCGGTCAACGATGCTGCTTGAATTACTCACTCTACATTTGTTGCACTCTATATGCAAGTGTCGAGTCGGATGCTGGTGGAGGAGCTTGACGCAGAGTTTGGAGATTCATCTTGGGAGTCCAGGGTGAGTCGTAGATTCCATCCCTATACTAGAACTCTTCATCTTATTATTTTACTTTTCTATCCTATATTTTAGACAGTGATTGTATTTAAAGTTCTAGACTTGTATTCGATTAGTAGTTCTATACTCATGACAATCAGATTTTGGGATTTTCTTTCAAGGTTTATGTATTAAGTCCTAAAACTTAATAACACTTATGTTATTTTCCTTAATTTTCCGCATTTGCCTTATGTTATTAATATTTGGATGTTAGTGGTTCGCCTACGGGTATGATAGGTGCCCTCACAGCACAATGGGATTTTGAGTCGTGATAAATTGGTATCAAAGTACTAGATTCATTAGTCTCATGAGTACAAGAGCAATGTCTAGTAGAGTCTTGTGGATCGGTACGAAGAGCTTCGTACCTATCTTCAAGAGGCTATAGGACATTTAGGAAACTTTCAATATTTCATTCCTTATCGTGTGTATGTGATTCGGTCTAAGGCCTAAACCTTTTCATTTCAATTTCTCACCAACGGTGAGGACACATTCTCGAATTCGCCCATGAGCAGTTGGATGTGACATCACGCGGTATAGTATGAGATGTGTCACCGTGATAAGGATGCAAGATTAAATTCAAATTGGAGCTATGATTTGAAGACTCCGTTGAGCAAGGTTGTGATTTAGATTTTTAGTTCAGTGATATACCTAGGAAATGGGAGCGATGGTACGAAGGACTGCATGATCCCATATCTTCAACAGTTAGTTACTCAAAAGTCGAAGAGGTACATATATGGTATCACATGTGATGGGGAAGGAGTTGGAGACTTGAATTCATATGGTTGGCGAAATAATTAAGTAATAAGCGTTACGACTTTAAAGACTGCACTTGAGAAGGTTTGACATATCAAGGATGTTTTACTTGAGGTGTGATTAATGTGAAGCGTATTTGATAAAAGACAAGGACGTGAAAGGTGGTCCTTGGTGATGAGGTCAATGGTGGTAAGACTTGCTATGAGGTTCATATGAAAAGTTTTCTTTCCATCTTATGGGGATGAATTGTACTGAAGAGAATTCGAATTGTTCAAACTTGGTAGCAAAATGTTAAAATGGTAAAGTATTCATCTGATATGAGTGTAGAGTGTGCTAAGTCTATTAATTCATGGGAGTACGAAAGGCTAAGTGGAGTGCAATCGGATGGCGTTGTGGTGGTGGAGTAAGACGAGTGTTGTGTGAACTCTCTATGTAATTGGCTAATGATTATGGATCTAGCGATGGACAAGTGTGAAAATGTATTACTTAAGGAGTTACCAGTGGTTACACTTAATTATGGAGAAGGAATGTGGGCATTGTACTTATTGCCTAGGGTTACACAAGTTTTTACAGATGATAGTGATGCAATTTTTCGAAATTGACTGAATGAGGAGGATAACTACATGATTTATTAGAGGCATTCTAATTTGACGAGACATGGCGAGAAATGATTCTTTTTTACAGGCATCGATTAAGGACCCTTGAGTGATGTGTCAGTCGATAAGGATATTTAAAGTGGTAGATCAATAATAGATGTTAATTGACTTGAGTTTTGAAGTACATTTTGGAGATTGAAGGATCAATAATAACGGTTGAAACCAAGATAAGTGAATTCACTATAGTACCTTGTGTATTGATATTTGGTTGATGAACTTGTAAGCCAAGGTAGAAGAAGAATTCTTCAGTTAAGGAACCATAGGCAAGGATGCTGGTATGGAACCGTATGAGAGTGTTAGTAGAACTTTGTGAATGGTAAGTGAGATTGACCTGCAGGTTATGGACCTGTAGTGATGATTTGGAATACTACATTGGCAATAATGGATCTTGTTGAGGTAACAGAGGTTGATCAGTATTTCAGGTGGGAGGTTTCGTGAAGGATTGTTCATATGAAGCATTGATTTAGATAAGTATTCAGTTTTGAGATTCGAGTGAGGCAAGGAAAACCTTTGGTTGTTCGAGTTTATGGTTTACTATTATCTCCAGGATTGACTCAGTTATTTTGTAAGATTTCTGATATTTTGGTACACTCTCGAGTGGGTTTGAGTGATTTTTTTGTCGATAGCGGCGAATGTGATTTTAGATAGAATATGGAAATAGAATAATTAAGATAAAGACATGTTTGGTTTGAATCAACAGGATTATTTGAGTCAAGTATGAATTATGGTACAATTATATCGCATCATTCAGATGGGAGGTAATTATTAAGTATGTTTGAAGGAAGTCTACAAAATTTGACTAAGTGTTATGGTAAAGTGCCTTAGGGGTTTGCGATTGACGACTGTGAGGTACGAGTTTCAGATGACTGATGTAATAAGGTTGATGGAAAGATGACTTGCATTGTACCAAGGTGGTTAATTTCGTATAATTCTTGAATGAATGAGCTAAAGTTTATTAATAAGAGGGAAGCTTGAAATCTCTTAAGTGTGAAGGTTAAATTCATATTTTTGAAGCGAAATTATATTCGTGATAGTAGATTATGTCGAAGCATTATGGTTGGATAGCATGGTTGAGTACATCAAGTATTAATGGCGTGAGAGTATTTATGTATGGTAAGGCACATGAATTGCAAGAGTTGATACTTTCGGATTTGCTAAAAGCGTAAAAAGGGTATTACAATCAAAGATTCAATGGGTATGAAGGGGGAGTATGAGGCTCCAGGCCTTGCATCAAAGTATTCAGAGTAGTGAATGAGTTAAGTGAAAGCTCAAAGAGGATTATTTGATGTATTTAGACTCTATGGAGTTCTGTCATATTTCCATATCAGTTATGGATTGAGAATAAAAAGATTTAAGTTATAATGTGTAGTTCCTCGGTACTAAATTAATGACTTGGGTAGGGTTTAGCTTTTAAAGTCACGGATGACATCGCGACATTGAGTATTCATGAGCAATGGATTGGACTCGGTCGCCATTGACCTATGAGAGTTCTATGATTGGTTTGTGAGGGATTGGAGTCAGTTCGGGTGACCATTGGCGACATTCGATGAGTTGTGCACCTTGCACCAGATCGAGATCATTCACCAATCGTTGGATGGCTTATGGTTACCTTGTCATGATTTATGGCTAGTCCAGTAACCAGTTTTTGGAGGATTTGATATATTTACAGTTTCAAACAGAGATATGACAGAGTTACCATGCTTTATTTGGAGTGTGCAAGTTAATTTGAAAATATTTTGGTGAACCAACTATTCAGACCGTTCTAATGGTCAGTGTGGGTACATGGTGATGGTTTGGGAACGTACAAACGGATATAGAAAACCTTGGTATGATCAGATGGTTTTCTACAGATTTGGCAAATCAAGATAGTCATTAGGATGATGTGCATATTATGATATTTGGAGTTTTAAGAGGAATTAGATGATAAGAGTTAGCTCAATAGTTTCAGCTCGATAAAATGAAAACTAACGGATTTGGAAGTTGTGCAATTGACCTTAGATAAGGTCAGTTTTGGATAGAAAGGTTGGGAGTTGGCTTAGAACAAGCATATTCTTTCTGACGAGAGAGAGTCATGATTTAAAATCATAGAATATGATGACATGTTTTCTATGAATTCTTAGTACTAAAGACGACTTTGAATTATGTGGAACAAAGATAAGTGGAATTACAGTATTTGACCGGTACAAGCTTGGTAATGGATTGTGACTACAATTAAAGGATTGGAGTGTTCATGATAGAATTCGTGGAATCAATTAATTGTGTTTAGAGGTGTGGTTAGAATAAAAGTCAAGGGATTTGAGTGGAGTCAGTTCAAATATAATAAAATCAGTAGTGGAAGAAATTTTGGGTTTTTAAAATCTAAGTCAAGAGATGTTCTGACTGGTAAAGCAGACAAGTAGTGCTATGAGCGTGATTCTTGCATCTGAAGTCTTTCATGAGGTTTATGATGGAGGCTTTTCGGCCACTCAATAGCTTTGGTACTTTTCTTTACCGTTCGAGGACAAACGTGTGTTTAAATTGTAGATGATGTAATGACTTGTTTGGTCATTTTTAACTTTTGAACTTGTTTTTTCAAGAATACCCTTCTCGTAGCTTTAACTCAGTAATTATGACTTGCAGGAATGTGTGGTACGATTCCCGAGGCAATCATATGAGTTTCAAATCAAGTTTAGCAAGATTGGAAGCTCTTAAGTTACGAAAAAGAAAAAGTATAACCAAAAGTTGACTTTTGGGTTAATGTATTTTTTTTAAAGTTTTGTCAATTCCATTAGGTTTGGAATGTGGTTTATGACTTAGTCAAGATATTGGTTAAGTTCTCAAGAGGTTCGGATGTGATTAAGGTAGTTGGTTGAGCAACTAGCTTTTGAGATGGTTTAGATTTGATCACTGTCAACATTGGGTCAAGACGGATCCATTTGGGTGTTTTGAGAGTTCGAGCAGCTTCATTGATCATTTGTGACTTGTATGAACTTTCGGAATTGGATTTGGATTTTGTTTGGTCAAGTTTAAGTGTTTGAGTCATTGGTATAAGTCTCTCGTCTTAGACACTTCAATGTACCATTATATTCATTTGATGTTGTAATTGAGTTTTTATTATTGTAATAGATGCATATTGAAATTTGTGATCCGTAGCAATATGAATCGTCGAATTCCGACATCGTATGAAGGAGTTATGCCCATTTTAGTTCCGGGAAAAATTGTTGGTTTCTGGTGTGCGTCGGGGCGAACTTCTGGGCGCCGAAGCGGATCCGCCGGGGCGGAAATTGGTCCGCCGAAGCAGAAATGACTGTGTATTAAAAATCAAACTGCATTCATTTGGTATTGTGAGCATAACTTGAGTTCTACAGCTCCAATTGAGGTTACTTTTGTGGTGTTGTTCTTATCTCAACAAGGGGGGTAAGTATCCAACCTTTATTTTGATATTTATTCAAGTTTATTTTCGTTGGTTATCGATTTTATCCGTGTTTGGTTGGAGGGAATTGGGGTCTTTGAACCTTAGAGTTGAGAAGTGATAAACCTTTGATTTTAGGGTCAATTCATGGATGAAATTAGTTGATTTATGGATTTATAATCTATGGGCTATGAGTAACTCAATTTTACAATGAAATTATAGTTTTGACCTTCGGGGCTCAGTATTGGCTTTTGAGTCCATTTTTTGGGTTTTGAAATAAGTATAGCAATATGAATATCGTTGGATTCGTCTAACTCTGTAGATTACTAACTTGACTAGATTGAACTCGTTTGATGATTTTGGACATGATGGAGTTTCGGGGAGGCTTATTCTTCACGCAGACAGAGCTTGAAGTCGTTCATGAGCTTTGGGACTTCATAATAAGGCAAATTGAGACTTATTAGACCTAAATATAGTGTTTATGTGTTGGTTTAATAATTAATTCGAGTAATGGGGAATTAGGGGTCCCTTATTAGTGAGGTGATGAGTACTAATATGGTACCGGTGAACTTAATAGGGTAATTAATAAACTAGTTTGATATAGCTAAAGGAGTTTATGTGTTTAGCCTTTGGGTCACGGGTGCGGTGCATAAATCCGCTTAGGTTGGTATGTTTGTTGATTATTTGGGCTCATAAACATGTTTGATTATTATATATTTGATTGAACTTATCATGCATTCATCACTCCACATGTCGTCTAAATACTTGAAAAGAAACTAATAAATACTTATTGTATTGATTATGTTGATTGCATGGTGTACACATGTTCATATCATTCATACATATTATATTTGGCATTGAACTGTTGAGATATCGTTGAGAGAGGCTTGGGAAGACGGTCATTGGATATGGTACATAATACGAGAGTGATGATAGATGATGACAGTATAGCCACACAGATGGGATTTGATAGGAAATTTCGGACTATTATGATACTATAGCTACAAAGCTGGGATCTGATGGGATCAGATGAATATATGGCCCTCATGAATCCCCCATGGATCACGTGACAGCTACTGCAACAACGTATGTATATCGGGTACATAAATCCATGGCATACATACATACATATCATCTGCATTGCATTAATTTATATTCTTGATATGTAATTGTTCTTATGTGTACTCGGTATTAATTTTTGGTAGACTTTATGATCATGTGACTTTTAAAGAGAGAAATACTGCCACATTGTAGCTTATTCTTGATGTAAGACAGAAATATGAGATGGTATGGTAAGATATAGAGGTGGGATCTATACGTGTTCCTTAGTATAAGAACTAAAAGATTGAGTCTATAACGGTAAGCTTGTTGATTTGGGTAAAAGATTGAATCTTAATAATGATTGCGCCTCAATTGGTGAAAGAATTGAACCCTTATGAGTAGAACTTATTCTAATTAATGGAAATATGTAATCTTGAGGATTTAGATGCCCGCATGTGTGTAGGTTAGAACCTTATGGCTGTATCTATCCTAATTGAGGTAAAATTAGAAACTTTATCAAATTTTGTGAAGAGCAATTGACTTTATGACTCGGTGTTGTCATAGAATCTTCACTCAAATGCTTGAATTACTTAGAAACTGTATAATTTGACTAACAAGAAAGAAGAGAAGTATTCGGAGTACCAACCCTCACTACCGCTATAGTTAGGGTCGGTCGACGATGCTACTGGGTACATGTGTTTTCCGTACTCACTCTACATTTGATGCACTCTATGTGCATATACCGAGTCGGACGCCAGCGGAGGAGCTTGACGTAGAACTTGGAGATTCATCTTGGGAGTCTAGGGTGAGCCGCAGATTCCATCCCGACACTAGAACTCTTCATCTTGTTATTTAACTTTTTTGAAATATATTCCAGACAGTGATTGTATTTAAAGTTTCAGACTTGTATTCGATTAGTGAAAATCATATTTTGGAGTTTTCTTTCAAGGTTTATGTATTAGATCCTAAAACTTAATAATACTTATATTGTTTCTCTTAATTTTCCACATTTGCTTTATATTATTGAAGTTTGGATGTTAGTGGTTCACCTACGAGTAGGGTAGGTTCCCTCACGACATCATGGGATTTTGGGTCGTGACATAACTAGAGAGGCGGTTGATAAATCATCTAAGGGAATGAGATTATGGCAGAGAACAAATCATCATAATGGTAACCCCACATAGCTGACTATAGATACCAAGATCTAGGTTCAAGGAGATCAAACAAAGTTATGAATGACGGTTCAACATTGTCGTTAAACTCAATCCATTCTCATGATAAGACAATGTTTAGAAACAAGGATAAAGCGCTAAGGCTTTTTAATGATTTCTAAGTTTGACATGATATGAGCAAACAATGAATCTACGAGTTACTTGTTTAGGAATCACCTATGTGAGTGTGAAGTGTAAGCCGCTTCAAGGAGAATTAGAGTAAGCCCAGTTCTCTATGCGCTTATGAAATCAGGCAGTGTTCATGGCTAAAAAGAACACAATAGTGAGAATCAAGAACCATTAAGGGTTGATTGTGTGACATATGTTGTCTAGGTATACATAAAATCTTAACGGTTCAAGGATATCACAACTACCAATTGATCAAGTATACTCGATGTATGTTCACTACGGAAAGTTTAAAGGGAAGGCTACTTACCCAGACACGATTAATCCTTACTTGTAAATCACATAGTTTTTTCATGCATTATTTTCATAATATAACCATTTCCCATTCATATGGGAAATTGTTGGGCTTTAAAGCATTAAACACTAAAATGTAGGCTTTAAAGATGAAGTGTGAATTGAGAAATAGAGGGAAACAAACTTGGAGGGAAATAAAAATTTTAAAAAGTAACTTTTTCAAATGATCTTTCTCACATTGGTGGCGGAAAGAAACTTTATGTGCTTATATGTAGAAGCACATCTTCTAGTTGATAAAGAGTTGAGAAGATAAGCTATTCTCGCGCTGTCATTGTCGCTCGGCGCAGCTCGGCTTCGGCTTCGGATTTGGATTTGGATTTGGATTTGGTCAAATGATCTGATTGATTGATAATCTTTTTGGACCAAATTTATTTTCCACTTTCGTTATTTAATTTTCTTTCTTGATATTAATTAATGTGGTATTTTTATTTAAAATTCGCAGAATAATTAATTATTTCCTAACGGTAATTTGCGAATTGAAAATTCGTGATAAAAAAAATGGTCACCTTCTTCCCGAACAGGTGCCTTTGCATTTGTTCAATGGCTATATAAAAATTTTCACAGGCTTTAACTCAAACACACACTGCAATAACGACAACAAAAATTCTCTGGAAAATCAAACATTTTCTCCCCTCTTCTGTGCATCATTTTCAAAGAGAAAATCAGTATGTGTCGTGTGATTTACTACCATTTGTTGAGTTCGCTGAAGTTTTGCAATTTTGATTTCCAGTATTGCAGAATAGAGTTTCATTCTATCTTGAGAAGAATTAATCCACACCTTGGACAATTGTGAGGGGATTAAGTTCTTTAAGAAAACACAACTTTTTGTGGCTCTAAACTACAAGTTTATTCTTTACATTTTTTGTTTTACAGTATATAATCTAAATATAGAGACAACAGATAATGAAGGATCTTGGAGCGAAAGTTCAAAATTTGGGTTTCCGCAAACAAGCTCCCGTATTGAATTGGTTATATCTAAAAAGACCGAAAACATTGAGAGGATATCATATCTAAAATATGGGCTATCTTGGTGCAATTTGATGTGATTATGGATTGAAGTTCATTCTCGGGAAGTCTGTGAAGGAGCTTGGAGCTCAACTTTGAAATTTTAATTTCTGCAAATGAGCTCCGTTTCGAGTGGGAGGTATCTCAAAACATCAAAAATATTGAGAGGATCTCGTATCTAAAATTTAGGGCTATTTGATGGGCTTTTGAACTGAAATATTCAGTCCCTGCTTTCCAAATAAGACGGCAACTCTGTAGCTCTAGTTTCGTCATCACGAACGTATAATAGTATATATATATATATTGTTGGAAATTAGCCTTTGGCGGGGAGATGCGTCCACCCATCTTTGATGAATTAAACACTAGTGTTCCGCATGTTGGAGACCTTGTCTCTTCGCACATGCATGATCTACGAAGTGAGTAGATGACCGTAGGGCCAAGAATCGTCTAATTTCGTTGAGAAATGAAAGAGATATTGGTCCTCGAAGTAAGGTGTTTGAGACATGGAAATGTGGTGTGGGACAAATCTACCACATCGGTGGGAATACGAAGAATTACTCTCTATATAAGTCTCTAATGTGGTAAAGGGTTTGGATCCCCAAGGGGTATCCCATGTGTTTAAAGGAGGGAAGACCTAGATGTGCTTGGGTTCAAGGCTAAGCCCACACGCGCGCCGCCGCCGCCCGCCCGTCCCGTCCGGTCCGGTTTCGGGTTCACGGGTCGTGGGCTGTGGGCCTTTCTGATATTATCTTTTTGGACCAGAGAACTCTGCCAGAGGTACAGTTTGATCTCTGAAGTTTGGATGTCTGCTTTGGACCGTAATTCTTTCATATGTACAGTTTGGTCCTGAAGTTTCAATATTTACAGCTTTGATCCCCGAGTTTCGGGAAGTTGACTAAGGCGTAAAGCCTACCGTTGGGACTGTTTTTTGAGGTATTAATCAGCCATTACTTGGCTGATTAACTCCTCCATTAACAGCCCATTACTTGGCCATGAACAACCTTAAATCAGCCTCCTTGATGGCCATTTACTGCCTTTACTTGGCTGTTTTAATGGCCTCCTAATGGCCATTAACAGCCATGTTTTGGGCAGTTGTATAGCCCCTTCTCCTTGCTATATATTGAGCCTTCTTTGGCTCAATTCAGTGGCAGAAAATAGACAAAAAACAGGCAAGAAACAGGCCACAAAACAGAGGAAAAAGACACAGAAAAACTGACTGAAATTCAGCATAAAACAGTGAGAAAAACAGCCACAAAACAGTGAGTGAAATTCAGCGAAAATCAGTGCAATTTTCGACTGAAAAACAGTGACCAAACCCTCACGTATACACAAGATATACACTACAGAGACACACTATATACACAGAGATAAAAGAGAAGAGTAGAGAGAAACTCTTCCTTCTTATTCCATATCTTCAGCAAGTCGAATCATATTTGTTTTCTTCGACAGGCTCAACCTATTGGCTTTGTAGTGTTGAGATTAAAGTGTTGTTTTATCTTGGGAGACTATTGCCCGCTAACGTAAAAGCATATATACGGGGCAATCGTGTCTTAAGGATAGAGGGCTATCCTCGACTCAACACACAACGTTGTAACCATCCAGATTTAGTTGTTTCTTGATTTCAGGATATCAACATTCAAGACACAACAAACTTGCGGCAGTTCTCAACATTGTCTTTACAAGGTGATCAAGATTCAAGACACAACACACATGCGGCAGTTTTGAAGATTGACCATTTATTTATCCTTTCGAACATTTGTAATAGTTATTACTTTCCGTACTGCTTTATAAAGTACCATAGAATACCAATAATTTAAGACAAGATTGTATTGTAATACTATTAGTGTTCGAAAGATGTCGGTCAAAAGTTGTGTGACCAAATCTGGATATGGCAATGGTTTTCTGGTAGAAGAGAGTGATGATGATGAACGTGTTCATGGTGTCACCGCTACCAAGACTGGTTGGAACAAGCGCTCACGAGAGCCTGAGGATGTCAACTGGGACAAGAGGAGAAGACTGAAGATGTACTTCTATCTTGCAGCAGAAGGCCTGTATCTATCCCAGACAAAAGATCCGAATAATGGTAAGAAGGAACTGGACACTCAGTTTGATGAAGTGACTGGAGTGAGCCAGAATCCGAAATTGGGATAAGTAGTTTTTCTTACTTGTCAAGAATAAAGATTAAATGAGGTCTGATTAAAAATTGATTAAAGTAAGGAGGAATATGAAAATAATTTATATTCCTTACGCTTTAAAAATCAGAAGTTTAATCTCATCTTCTTTTCCGTTTAAAGATTGGATTGTAAAGCAACTTAAAAAGATCCGTTCTTTTAAGAGTAATTATTAAAAGTGTGTAAAGCATGTCCGCACATACGAGGGAGTAAGATCCACTGACTGTGCGAAAACTGTTACCACTCTTAAGTAAGCGCCAAGAATTATCTGGGCACCAATCATAACGGAAGAAGTCTAAAAGTTAAAGACGTTGAGCCTGTCATACTATTTGGCAGAAGATCCTTCATAGGATGATATTGGACACTCAGTCATATAAAGCCTCCGGGCGACTGGAGTGGGCCAAAATTCCTTTGATATGATGATATTGGATACTCAGTCATATAAAGCCTCCGGGCGACTAGAGTGGGGCCAGAATTCATTTCATAGGAAAAGTAATGGACACCTATTAGGGTGGGCCAGAGTTTCCAGGTCTTAAATGATCTGAACGCCTAAAGAAAGGTAGAAAAGAAATTGGACACTCAGTCTGCCAAAGCAACTGGAGTGGGCCAGAGTATCTAGATCATATATGATCCGGTTACGCCCTAACCACGGGCAAGAGGTTGTTCATGTGAAGCAACGCAACCTCTAAAGTAGAAGGGGTTGGAGAGGTTGTCCTCAATAGGACTTCAGGGAATGAGATCACTCTAAGATGAGGTGATACATATCCCTAACTTGGTTTAAGGAACGCTGTTGGTCAAGCTGGTTTGAGACTAGTCCAACAGGTCTGTAATAATAAGAATGGTACAGTACGTCTGTAGCCAAATGAATGATATATTTGTAATCCGTGCATCTATGCCATCATAGATTAAGACACGTTAAATAGCAAGTCATTCAAAAGCTAGCGAAGTTGAGATTGTTGCCTTCTTTCGACATAAACCCTCAAAATGAATGTGAGGTAGGCGAAGAGGCAAAATCACCTTTCCAAATTCCGTCAAGGGAATAGCGAAAGAAGCACCGCTCCCCTAGAACTTAGTCACGCCTACTTGGGTGGTTTGAAGTTTATACAAATAGAGGGGGGAGACAAGTACGTTGTGACCTTCATTGATGATGGTACAACGTATGTAATCCTTTGTTTGTTAAAAAGCAAAGATGAAGTTGTTGAAGCGGATAAGCGCTACAAAGCAGAAGTTGAAAATCAACTAAGCCTACGGATTGAGAAATTCGTAGTGATAGAGGGGGAGAAAGTGAAGCATCATTCATTAAACGACTGTTCATTTCTCACCTCAGTCCAACGGTGTTAGCCAAGCGCAAAGCTCGTACGCCCAAATTATGTGGGGTGGCTTGGTAAAAGTTGGAATACTGAAACAGGTCAAGTTGTACCTAAGACTGTAGATTGCATATCTGTCAGGATCTGCAAATAACAGTAGTGTTGATCGCCTCTTGGCGTCAAAGAATGTTGAATTCTTTGGAGATAACTTTCCTTGAAAAAGGAAAAAGGAGTAATTGCTCAAGGTTAACAAAAACCCGCGAGGGCCTGACTGTCCGGAACTAGACGTTCCGTATCTATAGGACTCGAAAGTTGCTGGCTATCCGAAACTTAATATTCCAGATCTGCAGAACTCAGGGATTCTAGATGTTGAACCGAGACGGAGCAAAGAAGGGGACAAAGACATGTTCCAGTCCTTCTAGCTTGTATAGTTAAGAATGAACCATGGACAATTAACAAATAATTGTCATCTCCAAAAGCGCTACTTTGGAAAGAAGCTACAAAGAGAGAAATAAACTCTATCATATAGAACCATACTTGCGTAATGGTTGATCTTCCTCCGGGAAAAGAACCTTTGGGTTGTAAGATGTGCTCCCCTGTGAGTAGCTTCACATCTAGGGCCATTGCAGTCTTGCGTGGCATGAATGTTGAATTAGCCTTCCCAACCGGAGAGTTGGAAGAAGAGGATCAGAGTTGGTTTGCTGAACTGTTGGGCTTCTTCCTGAACTTTCATTTTGGTCCCTGAAATGTTTACATTTTGGTCCTGAAAGTTTCAGATAAAACAGAAACAATGAATCTGACCACAGAAACATTGACTCTGAAATTAGAAAGCCAACAGTTGGAGAATTAACAGTCTGAAAGTAAAAGTCATATTGAAACAAAATCTCGATATGAAAGATATGGGTATCACAGATGACATCTTAGGAATTGGATTTCTAAGACATCTAACGGACTAGTCGATAGTTGACAGTCTCGTTGAAGCCACCAATGGATATGAATCATAGAACTGATTGGAATCATGGTGCACCCATAGACAAGGAGCGATATGCATAGGTCATGTGTAGTTCAATGTATTGTACACACTACAACCGATCTGGTATCGTCCTACGAATAGATCAATTAAACTAAGGTTCACTGATGATCTTAATACATGATCAATAGAAGCCTTTAAGTCGGATATGACGATATCTGAGTTATTCGCTTATCTACAGATTATAGTATTCTGGATGTCCAGCGGTTCTGGGAGAACACAGTGATGCAAACTAGACATCAGATCTGAAAAACACCAAAGCCACAAGCAAATGTGTATGGTGGGTCTTGGAAAATCCTCTAAGCAAACTTGCATCGGCCGATTCATGATGGAATCGGAGTTTATCGCTTTATACAAAGCATGAAAGAAGTTGAGTAACTTCATGACTCCTTAGAGGACGTCCCTTATTGGGAGAAACCTGTGCCTTCAGCAGTTATACACTGTGGCTAGCCGGTCGGCTTCAAGAAGGACACGGATGACGGCGTCTGGACATATCTTTCAGGATCTGTCGGAGACATAAGACCGTATGGCAGTTGATCATCACGGGTGTCACATCCTTGTTTACTAACTAAGGGACTATCCGGAGATCAAGTGTTCTGCCTGTCTAGGGAAATTGGCTTAAAACCCAAACAATACGAACCTTTGCGGTGGTAACCCAACCATACTGATTGGAGATCCCAAGAATTTGGTTCAATGGGAAAACTAAGCGGCAAAAGGTTCAGTTGAGCGCTTCGGTGGAAGAAAGAGCACCTCGGATGATGATTTCTGTAGAGAAACATGAATCCAAAGTTGTTCCCGCGATAGACATTAAAGTGCTACCTGCATGGTGGGTAAAGGTTAAGCTTCCAAACCTTTAAAAGATCCTCAAACGTTTGAGGTTAAGGTTGGGGAAACTTTTAATGATTCCTAACACTTGAGAAGTGGGGTATAGCAGGATACCTTGTAGGAGATCACCTATTTAAGTGCGAGGATGGCCGCCTCAAATGAACGCACTTAAGAATCCAAGTGTGTCCATGGCCACAACGGACAGAAATGTAAGAAGGAAAATGAATAAGAAGAGTTATTGATTTGATATCATTGTCTTGGCTTACACTAAACACTGACGGTTCAAGACATCACGTTCACCGCGCAGTAAGTAAGTCCGATGGTTTCAACTAGGGAAGGTTCAAAGCGAAAGCTACCTCTCCTGATGCAATATCTTTTCGCTGAAAGATTGCTGAAATGTAGGTACCTTGTGCGTGCGCCATAATCTCTCTTTCATAGAGGGGATTGTTGGAAATTAGCCTTTGGCGGGGAGATGCGTCCACCCATCTTTGATAAATTAAACACTAGTGTTCCGCATGTTGGAGACCTTGTCTCTTGACACATGCATGATCTACGAAGTGAGTAGATGACCGTAGGGCCAAGAATCGTCTAATTTCGTTGAGAAATGAAAGAGATATTGGTCCTCGAAGTAAGGTGTTTAAGACATGAAAATGTGGTGTGGGACAAATCTACCACATCGGTGGGAATACGAAGAATTACTCTCTATATAAGTCTCTAATGTGGTAAAGGGTTTGGATCCCCAAGGGGTATCCCATGTGTTTAAAGGAGGGAAGACCTAGATGTGCTTGGGTTCAAGGCTAAGCCCACACGCGCGCCGCCGCCGCCCGCCCGTCCCGTCCGGTCCGGTTTCGGGTTCACGGGTCGTGGGCTGTGGGCCTTTCTGATATTATCTTTTTGGACCAGAGAACTCTGCCAGAGGTACAGTTTGATCTCTGAAGTTTCAGATGTACAGTTTGGACCAGAATTCTTTCATATGTACAGTTTGGTCCCTGAAGTTTCAATATTTACAGTTTGATCCCCAGAGTTTCTGGGAAGTTGACGGAAGGCAGAAAGCCTACCGTTGGGACTGTTTTTTGAGGTATTAATCAGCCATTACTTGGCTGATTAACTCCTCCATTAACAGCCCATTACTTGGCCATGAACAACCTTAAATCAGCCTCCTTGATGGCCATTTACTGCCTTTACTTGGCTGTTTTAATGGCCTCCTAATGTCCATTAACAGCCATGTTTTGGGCAGTTGTACAGCCCCTTCTCCTTGCTATATATTGAGCCTTCTTTGGCTCAATTCAGTGGCAGAAAATAGACAAAAAACAGGCAAGAAACAGGCCACAAACAGAGGAAAAAGACACAGAAAAACTGACTGAAATTCAGCACAAAACAGTGAGAAAAACAGCCACAAAACAGTGAGTGAAATTCAGCGAAAATCAGTGCAATTTTCGACTGAAAAACAGTGACCAAACCCTCACGTATACACAAGATATACACTACAGAGACACACTATATACACAGAGACAAAAGAGAAGAGTAGAGAGAAACTCTTCCTTCTTATTCCATATCTTCAGCAAGTCGAATCATATTTGTTTTCTTCGACAGGCTCAACCTATTGGCTTTGTAGTGTTGAGATTAAAGTGTTGTTTTATCTTGGGAGACTATTGCCCGCTAACGTAAAAGCATATATACGGGGCAATCGTGTCTTAAGGATAGAGGGCTATCCTCGACTCAACACACAACGTTGTAACCATCCAGATTTAGTTGTTTCTTGATTTCAGGATATCAACATTCAAGACACAACAAACTTAAGTGATTCTCAACATTGTCTTTGCAAGGTGATCAAGATTCAAGACACAACACACATGCGGCAGTTTTGAAGATTGACCATTTATTTATCCTTTCGAACATTTGTAATAGTTATTACTTCCCGTACTGCTTTATAAAGTACCATAGAATACCAACATATATATATATATATATATATATATATATATATATATATATATGATATGATATGATATGATATGATATGATATGATATGATATGATGCATATAGTGTATAAGGATGTATATATAATATATAATAATATATTAAAGTGTATATACAATATTACACATCATGTTACATATATTTAAAAATGAAGAATTGAAAAATGAAAAGAGTCATGCGGTGGTTCGGGGGAGAAAGTAAAAATATAATATTGAAAGAAATTTGGCTTGTTGAATTCAACGTAAATATATGTTAGCTAGTCTAAGTGTAAATAATTATGGGACAAAGACATAAATGACTATTCGGGTGAAACGATTGACACCGGATGACCGAAGAAACTTAAAGGCATTATTTAGCCTTTTCAAAATAATTCAATTTTATAGTATTTTTCAATTAATTTCAGCATATGTATAGAAACTGTATTAATATTGTATATAATATGTATCACTATTATATATGTATAGAAAATGTATCATTAGTGTATATACATTATACACTGATTATATGTTGATTATATATTTATTATACATGTATTATACATAAATTATACAACAATGATACATTTTTTATACATATGTTGTAGGCATACATATTTTATACAATAACGATACATTTTCTATACATATACAGTAGTGATACATATTCTATACAATATTGATACAATTTCTATACATATGCTGAAATTAATTGAAAAAATACTACAAAATTGAATTATTTTGAAAAGGCTAAATAATGCCTTTTAAGTTTCTTCGGTCATCGAGTGTCAATAATTTCACCGAATAGTCATTTATGTCTTTGTCTCATAATTATTTACATACACTTATTACACATGCAAGGATTATTAGAGAAAAATGAAGACCGCCGAAATAAATTTTTCTGGTCATATCTGTATCAAACGATCATACATCTAATGAATTTACGATTTTTATATGAACTCCGACTAAAGCATGTCATCAAGAAGAATCATACTGTCGGGAATGTTCTCTGTTTGTTGTTCTTCAATCTTACGAAAGGTTTGTTTCTATTGTTTACCCTTATTTCGAATGTTCGTCCAAAGAATAAGTCAATTTTGTTGAATAAATAAGGACCAAGCTAGGTAAATTAATGTGCTAAGATCCAAATGATAATGATCCTTTGAGATTTTACGAATTGGGGCTACAGTTACTGTTTGACAAGTTCAACTGTCCTCTGTTTGAAGTAATATTCACCCAACTTATGTTGCTTGCTGTTTCATCGCACTTATTTTCCTTCTGACTTACCATCAAAAAATTTATACTATATTTCTAAATGCTCAGCAAAATAGAAAAATAAACCAGATGAAACTTGAAACTAGTAGTAAATTTTCATTTTGTTGTCACTTGGATGGAGAATGCTACGAAGAAGATACAAAAAATCATTGTTGGCGGCTGAAAAGTAGAGAAAGAGTGTAGAGTGAAATTTTAGATTTTGACTAGAATTATCTTTACTTTGGACCTAAGAGCTATTTCGGATTACTTTCTTAAATTCGTACCTTCTCTTTTTGCTGGTCGTCATATCATATCCTTTTTTCCCATAATTATATGGATATGCAGAACGTACACTATTTTTTGGGTTATACATTTGCATAAGATCCCATAAGTTTGTGAAAATTTAAAACTCAATCTAGTCGATATAATCCTTTGAATGGGTTTTTACTAAACCACTAAACTTTAAAACAAATGTTTTAATTACGTATGTATTAAAGACCTTCAAGGCTTAATTACTGATTAATCTATTTTGCAATTAAGTATTTTACTTTTTCAAATCAAGAAGCTTAATTAGTTATTTTAATTATTAATTCGTCTCAATTTAACCATATAGTGATTTTAATTGAAATGAATTGGTTTCAAATTGGCTATATCTTTAATGGTTTGGTTACACTTGAAAAGAAGAGATTATTATAAAACTCAATTGTTTGGCCATTTGTTTAAACCTCGCACCAACCCCATACCAGTGACCCGGCCAAATACCCCACTTAATTTTCCATTTTGATCTTCGCCGAAAATCACAAATGAGCCATTTTCGGCCAAGTCTCAGACTTACTTTTGCTTTTCCAGTCATTGCCTGTGCATTTCGAATTCAAACATTTTTGTAATTTCTTTTGATGTTTCCCTCCTTTGCCAAGAAAACTGAAGGAATTTCACTTTGTGAATGAGTCCCACATCGATTCTCGGCTAAGCATTGGATTTTAATCGACGAGCCTAAGAGTTTCTGAGTTTTCTGAGTTCAAATTCTATTGTCTACTGTTTGGTGTCGTTTCCATTCAGGTGAAATTATACCCTTTTTGATAAGCTCATTCAGTTACATGTTAAAATACCTTGAATCTGTCTATAATGAATGAATTCATTTTGAACTTCTCTCCTGAAACTAACAAGTCTTTGTTACTATTTATTTAAATTTAAATTATAGGTTAATGGTTGTGCATGTATTAATTTGGTTCTGGTTCAATATAGTTGCCTTAAGTGTTCATTAGTTTCCATTATTGATAGTTTGAGTTAGTTTAATGTGGGATTGAAACAAAACTCCAGACCTGTCCTTATTTTGAACCTTAGGAATAGCTAATTAAAGACATGACATTGAGACATGGGTTTTGGGTTTTGGGTTTTGGGGTATCTCATTGAGACATGTAGTTTAGTTAAGCCTAGAAAAGCATGTAATAGTTTACGAATGTGATCCTGTCTCAACTGATTTAATTGGTACCATGTTCATTAACTAATCTTAAGTTAGTTTAAGAAGTAGACTAATTATGGTACTTTGTGGGATACATCAACTGTTTAGTTGAATAATGATTAGGCTTGACCTAAATATTGTCATCACTATTTTAGGAGGTCTCAGTACCAATTTGGATGTCAAAAACGATCTGTTGTGTGCTTAATGATCTTAAAATGAAGCATGTCTGCTGGTTTACTTGGTTTATAGTTCAGTGACAATTTTAGGTTTGGTGTAGTATAAAAATTGCTCTAAAATGAGTTTAGGAGTAATATGTAAGTAGTAGGGTGTCTAAAATGACTTGTCCAGTATCATGTTGAACTGTTTGAACCTAGAAATACTATTTAAAACTTGTTTTGGACAAGCATAAACAAAAACTGGTTGAAATGATAATGTTGATATGATTTCCTGAGATAACAAGATAGTTTGATCTTGTGAGCCATATGTGCTCTGGTCTGAGATTAGTTTAGCTTAGAATGGAAGTAACTTTACTCTAGCTTAGCCTGTTATGTTTGAAAAATAAGAATAGGTATGAACTCAGAATGCCTTTTTAAATGCTTCATGAATCTGTTTTGGCTTGAGTTTTGCTTAATCTTGTGTTTGTTGGGGAGGTTTGCCTTTGGTATCTGAGTACCATAATTCAAATGCCCATCTGTGTTTGTCTTGTGTCAGCTCATGCTCATCATCTGTTGAAATTTGAGCCTAGTTTAAGTCAAAATAACCTTTAGCACTTCTTAGCCTAGTTTTTGTTCCTGTGGGCTTACATGTTGTATCTGCATCCCTTTTCTTAGGCTTAGCTATGTATCTATTTGAATCTTGAAATGATAGCATGTTAAATCTTGTGTGGACTGGTAAATGTCTATCTTAAGATCTCTGTTAATATCTGAGACCAAGTAATCATCTGAATTCCTTGATAGGACCCTGTTCTGTTTATGTGTTTCTTGTTTTAGGTCATTTCACATGTCCTAGTTTCAAATATCATGCATACCCATGTCGGCTTGCACCAAGGTTTAAATTTTTGAATGTTAAATCTGTAGAAGCTTCAAAATGATATAGGACTATGTCACAATGTCATGTTGAGTAACTGGTTTGCATATACCTACGTGTCTATGCCAAAATGGCTAACCTGAAGCTTAAATCACTTAGTTTAACATCTGTTTGGGTAAAGAACCTGACATGTGCAGTACCATGCTCAATACTGTGTCTTGTGTCTTGCTTAAAAAATAAAACTAAGGTGAACCATGCCTTCTCATCTAGGAAGATAGTTGTGTATGTTTGATTGGACTGCCTTCATCTGTTCTGTGGTTTAGAGGCGAAGACCTTGAGTGGAAATTTAAAACTTGTCCAATCTTGTTGTGCTAAACATGCTTCTTTTTTCTGAAAGTTCTGTGTTTCCCTATTAGTCTTGTGATAATACATTGACTGTCACCATGTCCATGAAATAGCTTGAGTAGTGTCTAGCTTGAGTCTGATGATCTGCTCCTTGCCCTATTGCATGAACCAGTTTATTTTTAACTTGAATAAGCTCTAGAGGGTGTTTAAAAACTGTTGTGTGATTATATGCTCTAATGTTATATGTTGAATCATGAGTTGAATGAGAAGGCATCATCATAGTAGTCTGTTAGGTTTGTCAAAGTGACTAGATATTGTCCTATTGACTGATTATGAGAAAGCATGTGTTTAGTTAATCCGGGATCAATTTGCTGATGGCTACATGTGCATAAGTATGTGTGAAATGTTTTGCCTTCTTCCTTCATGTTATCCTGCATGTTTGTAATCTGCCAGACATCATGTTTGTCCCCTAAGAGCTAGCCTAAAATAATGACTATCAACCTTTAAATGCCTTCAGCTTGTTCTGCTTAGCTTCTCCTTACCTGTCTTGGACATGTGGTTATTACTTGCTTTTGGTAAAGAAATGGTGCTCAATTGAAATGTATATGAGTCAAGCATGGAGTGTATTCAAAATGGGACATGTTTCTTTAGGATCATGCTGTGTTTATGTGTTAATTCTGGTTCATCTAGTGTGAATTTGAAACCTAGGAGATGTCATGAAAGTGTATCATCTTGTGTGCATAAATGTAGTTGCTGTCTTGCTGTATACATTGGTTTGAACCTTTAATTGTAACTGATAACCATGTTAGGGTATCTATCTAAGAGATGCTAAGAAAGGGGGATTAAGGGCTTGTTAGTGTTGTGTTCATATGCCTTCCCTATTGCTTCTTCTCTTCTTTGCCATATTGTTGAGCCTTTGTGTGATATACACAAGGGTATATTGTCTGTATACCAAAGTATACTTGGTATATAAATCGAATATATTCCCATGTATATCATTCAGAACTCTCTGATGATGTGTCTGTTGGGCTCAAGCCCAATCCTTATGAGTTTAAGTCACTATCCTCGACTGTTTATTGCATGTGCTGGGCTTTGCCCGTCTTCTATTGGCTTCCTTGCTATATTTTTCTGCCACTATTAGATGTCAGCTGGGCTTAAGCCTATTTGCTTTGTATTTACTACAGCTTTGCTACTTGCTTAAAGTTGGGCTCAGCCCATTTCAATTATTTCTATGCATGATGTATGAACATTGGGTTGTGCTTTCCGATTCTATTTTGGGCCATGAATATTAGTTGTCTGCTTTTATTTGTTAAATTATTTAAATAGTATGTGTTTAAAGTAGATAAATTCGGGTATGTTTTAAGTGGTATTCTCTTTTTCCCCTCTCCTCCTCTACACGCATGGGCCATTCGGGCCGCTGCATTATTAAACCCGTCGGGCCCAAGGCACAACCACTTCATTTCATCTAATCAGGACAAGCTGGTAGTTGTGCATGAAGGCCCAACTATGAGTGAAAATAGTTAATTGGTGGGCTCGGTAGGCCCACCAGCCTAACTCTTACTCTTTTTATTTATTCGCATTGCATTTTCATAATTGTACTAGTAAAAACACTTGAAATAATATTGGAACTCCTATGATTATGACATAGGATTAGGCAAAACGATACTTATATCGTTTAGAACGGATAGTCCCAAAACATGTTTTCAAAATATGCCCCAAAGTTATACATTTGTACGTTTTTATATAATAAAAGCAAATGATTTTGAAGGCTTAATTTGATTTGAACTTGGTAAAAAACGGACTGCTTTGGTGTAAAAAATAGACTATTTTACTGTGAAATCTGGGCTATTTCAACACAAAAACCGGACTGATTTAGAAAAGAAAAGAAAAACTGAAAACTTGGTAAAATTTGGGTTGCAAAACTGATTTTGAATAAGAAAATGGTCAAGTTTAAACCCCTTTTAAGGATTATTACCAAGTCCAACTAAGTTGATTTCTAAATAACGGAAGAAACCCATTTAAGACTTGAGTTTAAGGTATTGGTTTGGATATGGTTGACCTTCAAATAGCAAAAAGGAAAAGACTTATATTTCAAATTCCTAAAAACCTTAGTATGCCATTTTTAAGGGGCTATACTCTTTTTCAAAGGATTTTCTTCAAACATATAGGAAACTTAGGCAATCTATCGGATTAATTTAAGTGGGATTCTACTCAATTTAAAACATTGGGTGTATCTTAGTTCAGAAATGGATTGGCTAAAATCTTATATGAGCTTTCTAAATGAACTTCAACTCATTTGATTTTCAAAACCCTTTTCAACTCGAAAAGAATGAAGAATGGAATGACATACTATTTTGCGGAAAGTAAACATTCTTAAATCAATTTTTAATAATGAAACATGCTATAGAACCCGAAGGTCAACTATATTTTATTGATCCTTAATACCGGGGTGTCTAACACTTTCTCCGGGAGATTACTAGAACCCTTTACCTGAAACTTCGGTTTAAAAAGGATTTTTCACGTATTTTGAATAAATCATTTTACCCGGTTTTCCTAATTTCTTTATATGGTGACTCTAAAAAATAATATCCAAAATAGAGTTTCAGCAACTTTTTAGTAGCTTTTATGCTTGGCGTAAAAATGAACTATAATAATGATTGTTGGAGATATTCTCTGAATGTTGAATTCAAATGCAATAATGAAAAATTTACGAACACAAATAATGAGCAAACCAACCCACTTTTATATGTGGGTTCATTTCAGAATTATTGTCTTCCAAATTTGTAGCAATCTCTTTTCATTGTGCTATTTAGGATAAAACAGAATGTTGATTAGTGTGATCTTATAAGATGATTATCTTTGCTTGAAGTGATGGTTTCTTCTGAGAATTGTTGGGCTGACAGTTTTAGATAGAATTAACCTTTTCTTTTATATTTGAAGAACGACCCTCAAAACTATTGAGGATGCTACTTGATAAGGCTATGTCTTGATAGTACTAAAGAAATAGGGAGGGTATTTTGTTTTTGTAAAGTTTAAAGTGTAGCTTTGTTATTAGTTTGAAGTTCAAATGGTGTCCTAAAACATCAACTTGATTCTGCATTGAGGAAATACTGAAATGTGGATAAAATAATGACAGAGAGCTTAGCTTAGACCCTGCATGATCACATCTTTCCAATTCTTTCAACCTGTAGAATGTATGCCTTGCTTGTCCTTCACTGTTTCTCATAGTGTGAACCAAGTGATGAGTCTTTCGTGTTTCCTTTTTCTCTGATAACGTCTAAGTGTCTAAAGAAGTGCACAGTTTCAATAATAACTGAAGTTTGAAATCAGTTACTATTTCTATAAGTTTGAATGAGAAGTCTGTGTTTCCACTCCTTCCTTCCATCTCATGTCTTTTTCCTGTCTTTATTTGAGACTTTCAGAATATATACATGTGAGGTTTTATACTTGGCTGGACCCTTATATTATCTTGTTATGTTGGCTGAAAGCCTAGACAAGCTTCGGGTTTGGTTTAGCCTCGTCTGATAGTTTGCCATGCCTAAGGTTCTAGAAACCTTTTGATCTTGTTGCAGCATCGAAATATGGATGGTGGTATCCCCCTTTGCTGTCTTGTATTTCAGATTTTAGACTTAGCTTTAGTATGATCAATCCTTAAGTTACTTTCTCTTAAAATACATTGAGTTGTTTGATCGTCTTTGCTCTCTGATAACTACTTCAAATGATTAACTACTAAGTTTCTTCTAAAGTTGTTAGTTTATTAAAGATAGGTAATTATTGATACTCATCATGCATCACCCCTCTTTTCTTGCATGACATGGGGAATTTCCCAATCCCAAATGTTCATGAGTTGCTGCTGAACCTAAGAAAACTGGCTGCACTTTGATGTTGTTACTGCATTATTGAGTTGCTTTGCTATTGAAATTTTTGAAACATTTCACTCTTGTAACGACTCGAAAAGTTGTTTTGCTTGCTTTGCATTGAAACCCCTTAATTTCCCTTCCCAAGCCCTTATTAACTTGCTTATGACTTGCGGGGATGGATGGCACGGTTCCCAAGGTGATCGGGTAGGTTTTGGACTCACTTTGTTAAGTTTGATAAAATCCAAGTTAAGAGCTTAGAAGAGTATGACCCATACTTGACTTTTGGATAAACATGCTCCGGAATGACGTTTTTGACTTAGTCGAGCCTTTGGTTCGGGTCCCGAGCTAGCCCAGTGTGTTTTGGGGATTAGTTTGTCAAATTGTGGAATTAGAACTTAAAAGTTGACTTTAGTCAAACCCGAGCGTTAGAGACCTCTTCCGGGAAATTCGAGTGTGCGAGCGGATCTGGAATGTGTTTTCTGATAGGAATGTATGTTTGGTTTGTGTCCGGGAGGTCCCGAGAGTGTTTTGGGTGGTTGACGGGGGATTGGATCACTTTGGACTACTGCTGGTTGCTGGTGTCTGCGCCAGTGACGAGGCGTCTGCCTCAGCGGATCCCCCTCAGAGGAGGTCAGGCTCGCTGAAGGGAGACTAGGCTGGGGGTATCGATCCGCTTCAGCGGATGGTTTCCTCGTCGGGGCGCATGCCAGCAGTAGATCTTGTACCGCCCCAACTAGTGACGGGTGTTTAAGTGACTTCCTCCCCAACGGATAGGGCTTCTGCCGTAGCGGATCCCCCATAGCAGAATCACTGTGGAGATTTAAGTCAGTTTATGACCTAGAATTCATTTCATTACCCAAAAGTTATCCCTTTGGAACTCGAGCTTAGGTAGTAGGGTATTAAAGAAATCAAGAGGATTCCATCATTAAGGTAACCATTCTCCCTCCATTAATGTGTATTAGTAACATTACATCCTAAGTATGCTTCTTAAGTGGGGAAAGTGGTAGAAATGCCTTGTTGAAAATAAGAGAGTTGTAATTGAGGATTGCGTATTAATTCTTTAATGCTTATATTATAAACTAGTGATGTATTTAACTAATAGATGATGATTAATTGACCAATTTCATGTTATAAACTCTTTTTGGGAATAGAGAAAAATCTAGAGTTAGAATTGCGGCTTTTACCAATTCATGAAATTGAGGATCCTTTTGGACTTTGTTGGTTAATTAATTTGGGATTATGACTACCTAGCATGCATTAGTACTAATTGAGTAGAAAAGTTAGTATTTTGATAATGTGGGCCCAGGGTTGCTTTGTAACCTAGCTTGGGGGGATTATGGGTAATGATAGACCACAATCTCATGTACTCGATGACATTTGATCAGAGTGGCCTCGTGAGGAGGCTCAACGGAAAGGAAAGGCGATTGCGTGAGTCTTTAGTTTATTTCAGGCAAGTTGAAACTTTCTAGACTCTAGTGTAGCGTATTGTGTTGGTATGCTTGCAATGAACTAAGGGGAGTAATGGGGATCTAAGGGTCCCGTATAAGTGAGGTGACGAGCACTAATACGGGTACTGGATGAACTTAAATAGGTAATAATGAACTAATATAGAGCAAGTGAAGGAGTTTATGTGTTTAGCCTTCGGGCCATGGAGCGCGGTGCAAGAATTCGCTTATCTTGATATGATTGTTGTTTACTTAGGCTTGTAGCCATTGCTATAGTGTATTGTGTTGGTATGCTTGCAATGAACTAAGGGGAGTAATGGGGATCTAAGGATCCCGTATAAGTGAGGTGACAAGCACTAATACGGGTACCGGATAAACTTAAATATGTAATTAATGAACTAATATAGAGCAAGTGAAGGAGTTTATGTGTTTAACCTTCGGGCCACAGAGCGTGGTGCAAGAGTTCGCTTATCTTGATATGATTGTTGTTTACTTAGGCTCACGGCCTTATTGATTATCGCTCATATTTTGTCATTGCCAGTCGAGAGAGAGAGTTTTGTTGTTTATTATGACGCCTTTGGAGTAGGCCTTGAGTGCATATTGATGCCAAAAGTGAAAGTCATAGCCTATAGTTCGAGACAATTAAAGGTTCATGAGAAGAATTATCCCACCCGTGACCAAGAGTTGGCGGCGATCATGTTTGCCTTGAAGATTTGGAGACATTACCTCTATGGTGTGCATTATGAGGTTTACACCGACCATCGTAGTCTTTAGTACTTGTTCAATCAGAAGGATCTTAACTTGAGACAACGTCGTTGGTTGGAGCTTTTGAAGGATATGATATGACTATCTTCTATCGCCCGGGAAAAGCAAATGTTGTAGCGAATGCCTTGAGCCGCAAGGCGGTGAGCATGGGTAGCTTGGCTATCTTAAATGTGGAGGAGCGTCCTATAGCTATGGATGTTCAATCCTTGGCAAATCGGTTTGTTATGCTTGATATCTCTGAGTCTGGTATGGTATTAGCTTGTATGGAGGCGCAATCTTCCTTATTATGGTAGATTCGGTCTCAACAATTTGATGATTCTCAGTTGTACAAAATACGTGACAAAGTGTTGGGAGGAGAGGCATAGGAGACAGTGATTGTTAATGATGGTGTCTTGAGGATTTGTGGTCCTAGGGTGGGTGACTTGACACGATTGATCATGAAGGAGGCACATAGTTTGAATTACTTCATCCATCTAGGGGCTACGAAGATGTACCTTGAGTTGAGACAACATTACTTGTAGTGCAGGATGAAGAGGGATATAGTAGAATTAGTGTCCCGGTATTTGAATTATCAACAAGTGAAATATGAGCACCAGAGGCCCGGTGGTGTGCTTCAGATGATGTCTATTCCCGAGTGGAAGTGGGAGCGGATTGCCTAGGATTTTGTGGTAGGATTGCCCCGTACTTTGGTCAAGTTTGATGTTATATGGGTTATAGTGAACAGGTTGACCGAATCTGACTATTTCATTCTAGTTCAGACTACCTATAATTCTGAGAAGTTGGCTAAGATTTACATCCGAGAGATAGTCCGATTGCACGGGGTGCCTATTTCTATCATTTCTGACAGGGGTACGCAATTCACTTCTCACTTTTGACAGTCCATGCAGAAGGAGTTGGGTACTAGAGTGGAGCTTAGTACATCCTTTCACCCTTAAACTGATGGCCAGTCTGAGCGGACTATTCAGGTTCTCAAGAACTTGTTGCAAGCTAGTGTGATTGACTTTGGTGGTCATTGGGACCAAATTCTACCATTGGAAGAGTTTTCTTACAACAACAGTTACCATTCGAGTATTGATATGGCACTGTTCAAGGCCTTGTATGGTAGGAGGTGTCGTTCTCTCATTGAGTGGTGTTATGTTTTTGAGGTTCGACCTTGGGGTACTGATCTTCTGAGAGATTCACAAAATAAAGTTAAGTTGATTCAGGATCGGCTTCTAATAGCCCAAAGCAGACAGAAGAGTTATGCGGACCGGAGAATTCATCCTTTCGAGTTTATGGTTAGTGAGCGGATATTGTTGAAGGTTTCACCCATGAAGGGTGTGATGAGGTTTGGGAAGAAAGACAAGCTCAACCCAAGGTTTATTGGCTCTTTTGAGATTTTGGACAGAGTTGGCAAGGTGGCCTATGAGTTGGCTTTACCTACTGATTTATCTAGAGTGCATCATGTGTTCCATGTGTCGTACTGAAGAAGTATGTTCCAAATAATTCTCATGTGATTAGTTGGGATTCGGTGATGTTGGATCAGGATCTAGCTTATGTGGAGGAGCCTGTAATAATTCTAGACAGGCATGTTAGAAAGTTGAGGTCCAAAGAGATAGCTTCCGTAAAATTGGAATGGAGAAATCGCCCAGTGAAGGAGGCTACATGAGAGACCAAGTCCGACATGCGGGCTAACTACCCCGTGCTATTTGAGTGTTGTGTATTTCCTTTTCTTACCGTTTGAGGATGAACATTTGTTTTAGTTGTGCCTGATGTGATGACTCGAAAAGTCATTTTATTTGCTTTGCCTAGAAACCCCTAAATTACCCTTCCTAATCACTTATTATATTGCTTATGACTTGCGAGGATGGGTGGCACGGTTCGCAAGGTTATCAGGTAGGTTTCGGACCCACTTTGTTACGTTTGAGAAAATCCAAGTTAAGAGATTAGAAGAGTTTGACTCATAGTTGACTTTTTGGTAAACGTGCTCCGTTCATAGTTTCGTCAGTTCCATTAGCTCCGAAATTATGTTTATGAATTGATCGAGCCTTTGGTTCGGGTATCGAGGTAGCTCGGTGTGTTTTGGGGATTAGTTTGTCAAATTATGGAATTAGAACTTAAGAGTTGACTTTAGTCAAACCCGAGCGTTACTGGTTACTGGGGATTGGATTACTTTAGACTGCTGCTGGTTACTAGTGTCCGCGCTAGTGACCAAGCATCCTCCTCGGCGGGTCTGCCTCAGCGGAGGTCAGGCTCGCCGAAACGAGACTAGGTTATGGGGTATCGATCCGCTTCAGCTGATGGTATCCTCGCCGAGGCACATGCGCCACAGCGGAACTTTTCTTGCCCCAACGAGAGATGGGTGTTTAAGTGATTTCTGCCCTAGCAGATAGGGCTTCCGCCAGAGCGGGTCCGCCCCATTGGAATTGAGTCTGCCGGAGTGGAATCACTGTGTAGATTTAAGTGAGTTTATGACCTATAATTCATTTCATTCCTCAAAAGTTATTCCTCTTGGAACCTGAGCATGGACAGTAGGGTATTGAAGAAATCAAGAGGATTTCATCATTAAGGTAACCATTCTTCCCTCCATTAATATGTGTTAGTAACATTACATCCTAAGTATGCTTCTTAAGTGGGGAAAATGGTAGAAATGTCTTGTTGAAAATAAGAGAGTTGTAATTGAGGATTGGGTATTAATTTTTTATGCTTATATTGTAAACTATTAATGTATTTAACTAGTAGATGATGATTAATTGACCAATTTCATGTTAGAAACCCCTTTTGGGAATTAGGGGAAAATCTAAGGTTAGATTGAGGCTTTTACCAATTCATGAAATTGAGGATCCTTTTGGGCTTTGTTGGTTAATTAACTTGGGGTTATGACTACCTAGCATGCGTTAGTACTAATTGAGTATAAAAGTTAGTATTTTGATAATGTGGGCCTAGGGTTGCTTTGTAACCTAGCTTGAGGGATTATAGGTAATGTTAGACCATAATGTCATGTACTCTATGTCATTTGATCAGAGTGGGCTCGTGAGGAGGCCCAGCGGAAAGGAAAGGCGATTGCGTGAGTCTTCAACTTATTTCAGGCAAGTTGAGACTTTCTAAACTCTAGTGTAGCGTATTTATGTTGGTAAGCTTGTAATGAACTAAGAGGAATAATGTGGATCTGGGGGTCCCATATTAGTGAGGTGACGAGCACTAATATGGGTACTGAGTGAACTTAAATGGGTAATTAATGAACTAATATAGAGCAAGTTAATGAGTTTATGTGTTTAGCCTTCGAGCCACGGAGCGCGGTGCAAGAGTCCGCTTATCTTAGTATGATTGATGTTTACTTAGGCTTGTAGCTATTGATGTGATATTCTGGTTTCACTGTCATACATTCATCACTCTACATCTCATCTGAACACTTGAATATAACTTGTAAAGATTGATAAATTGATTATGCTGATTGCACAATATATTCATATCCATCTCTTTCATACATTTTATATATTTGTCATTGGTTTACTGATAAATCATTGAGGATGACTTGGAAAGTCGAATTGAGGGATATGTTACACGGTTATGAGAGTGATGACTGATATAACACTTCAGCCTTCATACTGGTATCTGATGGGATTGGATGGGTATATGGACCTCATGGGTCACGTGACAACTACTGCAGCACCGTGTGTATACCAGGTACATATGGCCACTTGCATTCATACATATCATCATGTATTCCATTTATTTATATCATGATATGTGGTTGATGTCTTATGTTGCTAGATTGAACTCTATTATACTTGTGATCTTTAGACTGCTAGAAGGAATAATGTTAGCTTATGCTTAACCTTATTGTGAAACTTGGGTAGAGAAGTTTGATGGATCTAGACGCCTTGAATGGGGTTTAGGCTGGACTTGTGCGATGCGTGACTTGAGAGTACTTATTCTTAATTGAACTGTAGTTTTACTATAGGTTGGTTAACTAAATTATCCTTATACTTAGTAACTAACTAGTAGAGAGAGGTATCGGAAAGTACAAGCCCTCGCCATCATTATATCTAGGGTCGGTCGATGATGCTTGTTGAGTACACGTGTTTTCCGTACTCACTCTACGCTTATTGCACTCTATGTGCAGGTACCGAGCCAGGAGACGATACCGAAACATCTTGATCTACGATTTGGAGAGAGTGATCATTGGAGTCTAAGGTGAGCCGCAGCTTCTTCCCCGACACTGGAACTCTTTCTATCCTTATATTATGTTCTTGTTATTTTCATACAGTGATGTATTGCTACATTTAGACAATTTATGTATTTCTTATTCATCTCTGTATTCTGATATTTTTAGAGTTTGTACTTATGACTACCAGGTCTAGTTAGGGGTTCTCTTATTAGACTGTGCTTTATTTAAAAGACTTTTTTTTAGATATTTCCTTTCTACTTATTCATTTTCCGCATTTGATTCCACTTATTCGTATGACTGCATGTTGGGTTCTCCTACGGTGTAGGGTAGGTGCCCTCACGGCGCAAATGAGATTTGGGGTCGTGCCAACTCTATTTCGCCCAAAGTGCTGAGTTTCTTTTTGAGGAATGAGTTGCACCTTGAGGTAAGTAATTGGTGCCCTTTATTGCTACTTTTGGGCTGATATTGAGCTTTGGAAAATTGCTGCACTTGAGTACCCTGAACTGCTATTATTTGGGCAAAGTGATTGTTGATCCTTTGAGAGAAAATTGTTGCTCTCTATTGTTGTTGCTTGGTTGCACTTGTTCTTACTTGTTGTGCTTCTGGCAGTTATGGTATCTTTGCAAGTTGTTGCTCTTGTTGATGTTTTGCTGCTACTTTTTGTTTAACTGTTGCACCTTGAGATGTCATTTTGGGCTAAAATATGCCACACACATTAAGTAAATTTGTTGTTGTATTTGGGGTGTTTGATTTTGCATTCCTTAAACCAAGATGTTGCACTTAGCTACAGCCCTGTGATGATTTGTTCATTGCATTTCTTGGTCCATTGTGATTACCTTTTTAAGGCAGTGTTGCCCTTGTTTTGCTGCACTTTTAAGTCCATTTGCTATTTCTTTATGGGAGATTTCATTGGGGTTGTTGTCTTGTTGATACATTAAGACCTTGGCTTGCCTACTTCACTATTCTATGAGAACATATACTATTGCAATGCTTTATTAGTTATTATCGTGGATTTAAAAGAAATGGACATATGCTACACTTGATGAGAGCAGAATGCTAAGCTCAATGAATCAATTGATGTACTTAAGACTGAGTTTGCTGCATATATATTCATAAATTGTTGCTTTAAAAATGGGATAACAGTTGTCATACCCGAACAATGGCTTAGGCGTAACACGACACTCGGTGTCTGGCGGTATGTGATCGAGTGAACCAACTAGCTAGTTGGATCAACATGTGCTATAACTGAAAGCAGAATATAAATACACAATACGTTGATCTACTAAAAGTTTATTGTGATATCATAAATGCGGAAATAATCTGAATAAGTCTGAATGCATAAATAAGTAGCCGATAAGGCTAACACCCAAAAGCATGCTAAACATCTGACTGACTGCGACTACAGTCTATGAAGCCTCTAAGGAGTACTGAAATACAAATTGTTCACCAAGACAAGGCTCCCGACATACCTCACTTACTAAAATAATAGAAAGACTGAAATATGATAACGTCCCGAAAGACTGGGGCTCACCAAGTAGCTGATATGTGAATCCTAACAAGCAGAATCGTCAACCTATAAATCATTACTTGCATCGCAAGATGCAGGCCCCGGGCAAAGGGATTTAGTACATTTGAATTATTCTAGTATGTAAAGCAACTGAAAGAAAGAACTACAAATGCTGAAATTGAAACTGAACTGATAATTGATAACTGAAGTAAATGAAGAAGTGAAGAATATGAATAATTTGAGTTCTAAAATGGAGAATCATATGTTTAACTGAAATAATAAACTATGGGCTTAGGCTCAATATATGTGTACAAATCTATGGCATCGGGCCCAAGTATACATATACATAAACTCTGGCATAGGGCCCAAATACAGGTGTTCAACATTAAATAATTTAACTAAAAGAACTGAGAATCATGCTGAAAGATACAACACTGACATACTGAGCAATGATTTGCTGAGACATGTATTCATGAAACTGATTATGAGGACTGAAACTTTAACTAGTTTACAAGATGCTGAGTATTCTAAACTGACACTCATGGGTATCAAACAGAAGTCTATATGGATTACGTACTGAGCTCAATGTTCGAAATAAAAGTCATTAACGAATTACAAAATTAGAGAATAGAAGTTTTGCCACTATTCAAATAACTAAGATTAACTATATTTCTGAGGCAATTCATAACGTTGTAAATCAATGTGGCATAGGGAGAATTATTAACATTCCCAAACGTACAGAGTTAGCCTCACATACCTTAACTTCTGGTTCTTGAGTGTAATACAACATTCGTCACTTTCTTTCGACTTTAATCTATATCAAAACATGTCAATGGAATCAACATTAGCAACAATTCTCACGTTTTGGCCATTCGGGCATTTTATCAAACACTTGGTGGGCATAAAGCTCCACAACTTTCATTAATGGGGTTTCCTTCACCCAATTCTCATTCTATTACTTCTAGGTGTGTGTACAATCTCAAATAGGTATAATTGACACCATTCCTCATCACCTATATGAATACAAAAATTCTAAGGCAACAATCCAAAATCCTACCATAGTTCATATGATTCTCTTTATCAAACCCATCAAAGAATGTCTCAAAAACCTATTGTTTATAATCATTAATCCAATGCTTTAGTTAATTAAAAAGTAAATATAGTACCTTTTTATGTTCAAGCTGCTTGAATCCGAATATTAGGGCTTTCTCTCCAACGGATGAGACTCAATCAATATCTAGGGATTTTGAAGGGTAAAATCATGTTAACAAGTTCATCCTAAAATCATCATAGATCTTACCTTGGAGGGTTCTTGAGGCTTGGAACTTGTTCTCACTACCTCTAGGGTAATTTTCGAGCTTTAGGAAGTTAGTAAAATAAACCCCAAGCTTAAATATAACTTTAAAATGTGAAGTCTGAAATTAGGCTAAAAATCCTTAAACATGAGTTGGGCCCGCGTCAGACATGTAGCGCGCGGCCCCCCTGCAGACCAAAATCTAGAGCATCATTTTCCCTACTCTGGGCCCGTGATGCGTGGCCAAGGCGGATGCACCTCATGCGCGATGCATGGCTAATGCGTGTGGCCTGTCTCCTTTAGCATTTTTACAATGCGTATAACTTCTTGTACAGACCTCCGTTTGGCTTGGTATTTATATGGATAGAATGGTATTTCAACGTACTATAACCTGCATTAAGGAAGCTTTTCCAAATTCTCATTTAATCAAGTGGGTTATGGTTACTTGAAGTAGGCCCCTCGGCCATCTTCGCAAGATGTGAAACCTTCTCAATTTCAATTTATTTCCTTAGAACGAGTCAAGAACTAGTATGGAGACTTGAGATGTTACCAACGGAAAAATCTGTAGCCCAGGTGACTCACAGCCTCCCTTTCGCCCAAATAAATGAAATGGGATGAATCAAATCAATAAGTTTTTTTATTGATTCAGGGCGCAGCGAAGCTAAATTCAATCAAGGAAAGGGGGCTAAACCTGCTCACTTCAATATTTTGTTGCTATGGCTTAGCTGCTTTACCTTTGTGCATTTTGTGGCTACGTTTGATGTGTTGCTTCTCTCTGAACTATTTCACTTTGATGCATCAGTTGAGTAGCTGCTTGATAAGGGTATTTGTTCTGTTTTGAAAGGAGCAGATGTTGCACTTTGATGTTTGAACATGTCTGAATATTTTGAGGACATGCCCCTTCCAAAACGGTTGTCGCTCGATGTTCTGTTTTGAAAGGAGCAGATGTTGCACTTTGATGTTTGAACATGTCTGAATATTTTGAGGACATACCCCTTCCAAAACGGTTGTCGCTCGATTTAAGCATTTTGGTTAAAGACGATGATGATATTTATAAATCACAAGCTAGAAATTGACGAGCGTATGACTATAGAGTAGTATGGCTAACAAGCAACTAGTGTTCATGATCACGAACTAGTACGACTAACAAGTAAACTAGAATTTGTAACCATGACTTGACTCAATCGCTATCCTAAATCAATAAGCATAATTCTGAGCCTTCGTTTTCAAAACTCTCAAATGTTTTGATACGATTCCGAAGAAAATTATTGTTATGTTACAAAACTCCACACCAAAAGTGGCGTATTATTTTACTAACTATATTTCTTTTCTTTTGTGTGAGGTATACGTAAAAGCGGATCCATGGAGAAAAGGCTTGTGAATATGAAGTAAAACTGGATACTTTGAGCATCAGATCTTTGGATGAAGAATTAGAAGAATGGCAGGATCGCAACTAAAGGTCTAGCTTAAAAATGAACCACCATAACTGGTGGTTCATTTTCAATGTTCATTTTTGTCTAGTATGTTACGTTCCGTATTTTCTTGCTAGAATATGTCGTAGTAAGTCAATGTGAACCTGAAAGTATTAAGGTCTTTTATAAGGCAATTTAGAGCAATGTCTCGGGAGTTACGAGAGCATTAGAGGTTAACTGAATTGAAGGAAACGTTTTTCGATGAAGTTCATCGAAGAAAAGTGTATTGTAATAACCCATACTTTTAGGTTATGGTTTGAACCACTCGACGTATGTAAGTAGACCTGAGCCATGGTGAATTTCGGTCATATTTAATTGTGCATATAAAGAGCTCGATGTATAAAAAGGACGAAGTCCCAAAATAATTTAGAACTTAACAAGTGTGATAACGGTGATTGAGAATAATATTTTGTGTATGAAAAAAGAGGCTATGGACTAGTGTTATATCATATGAACATGATAATGAGTATATAGAGTATGTTAAAATTTTAGTGAATTGAGATCAAGAACTAATCATGTGTGTAGTTTGTTAAATGGGAGATAGTAGTGAAAGAGAAGAAATTAATTAAGATTGTTGGATAAATATTATGTGGACAAAATCCACATGGATTAGTGATAGGTAGCAAACTGGTTGTACATATACATTCATAAGGTGGTGTCATCTTTTATTTAGTCATTCTATAGGGGTTACACGTCTAAAGAGGGGAAAAGTTTGCCTTAAGCTTATGATTTCAATTTATTGGCTTTTCATATAAGAAAAGCAGCAAACCTATCAACATTATTAAACAATTTCTAAATGAGGAAAGGGTGCAGCAACGTGATTAACATATGAGCAGAAACGTGAATTTAATTCTTGGAAGCAAGGTGAGTCAGTTTCCTCAGAGCATTACTCTCAATATACTTAGTGTTACGGGGTGATTCACCCGCCGAATTGAAGATCTACGAGTCTAATTTCCAGCAACTTAAACCACTCATCGATACGATATCAGAGTAAAATGTTATGAGCATTCTACGACGGACTGTCCGAGCAAAAGGGACCTCTCAACGGGAGCTGTGTGAGGCATTGCTGAACTTATATAAAACGGTGGCAGCGAATTCAAGCTCATTTCTCATTCCCAAATAGATATCCTAAGATCCCAAACCCCCTATAATAGATCCCCCATCATCCCAAAAGGTATTACCAAGGTTCCGGGATGAATCTTCCTTTGGAGAGATCGTAGTACACGTGCAAGGTTAGTTCTTCGTATAGTGATTAAGACGAAGGTTCCTTTGGATTGAAATAAGGTGTATAGGAGCTGGAACTCGTTGATTAAGGTAAGGATGTTCTTGTACTATATCTTTATAATTTAATCAAGCTAAGAGGATGTGTTATTGTAGTAGGAACTTGCTAGACGTAAATAGAAATTCGTAGCTAATGTTGGATGTTGTTGTGTTTTGTGGTAGAAGTTGTTCTTGTAGTAATAAGATGCTAGAAATATTAGTGTGAAAATGTATATATGTTGAGGTTGATATTATTAGGATTATAAGGGAGTTAGCTGAAGACAAACGTTGTAAAATCATATGTAGAGCGGAGTGTCGTTCGTCGGCTAGTAGTTATCCTCCTCCTTGTTTATAGTTGTGTTGTCTTTTTTGTTGTATCTTAATTGGTGAAGGAAGTTGTTTCCGCCATCTTCATCGAAAGGTCGACTTAGAGGTATGTAAAGGTTGTCCCTTCTTTTTGGCATGAAACCATTATTAGTAAGAGTCAAACGAGCATATACGAGAAAAGCATAGAGTTTCTATATCTTTGTTATTCCATACTACTTGTGTTGAAGTCATCCCTCGTCGAGAGTCTATATTCAGTTAGAGTATATCATATCTAATTGAGAAACATATATTATATCATGCATAGAACTTATGTCATCATTGTATACATTTGCCTTTAGGGCTATGCATTCATCATCATATATATTTGCCTTCAGGGCTATACAGAGATACAGTTGGCGTCGGGGCTATACAGAAATACATTTGCCATCAGGGCTATAAAGAGATACAGTTTCCTTCGGGGCTATATAGAGATACAATTGGCCTTTGAGGCTATTTATATTTGCCTTTGGATCTATGCACGACCTTCGAGTCACTCACATTTCCTTCGGGGCTATGCACTTACACACTGGATACCACATGAGGCCAGATAGTTTATATACAGTATTGCATACATGATATGAGACAGATAAAGTTAGATATGTTTTCAGATTATTATTGACTCTCAGTTTTATTCAGTATATCATGTATATCATTTTTGTTTCAATTTCAGTTATTCAGTTGTCTTACATACTTGGTACATTATTTCGTACTGATGTTTCTTTTACCGGAGATGTTGCATTTCATGCCTGCAGGTCCTGATAGACAAATAGAGATACCACCCTAGTAGACAGTGTCAAGTATCATTGTGATTGGTAAGCTCCACTTCATCTGGAGTTACCAAGTCCAAGTTGGTATTATTTTGTGGATATAGATATGATGAGTAGGTCGGCACCCTGTCCCGACCATAGTATGATTTGATCTTCTTAGAGGTTTTTATATATGTCCTGAATATTCAGTATATCAGTATGGTGGCCTTTTTGGCCTTTGTTTATATCTTGATTTGAGTTTTGCTGTTTGTAGAGACATATTTTGGCCTTGCCGGCCAAGATTATTGTACGTATGTTCAGATTTTGTAAGTTACAGATTGTACGCTCGAGGTCAAGTAAGGCATTGGGTGCCGGCCACGCCTCTACAGGTTTGGGACATGACAAACTTAATATCAGAGTCATGTCCTAGAAAGTATACAAAGTCGTATCTAATAGAGTCTTGTTTATGGATGTGTTGTGCACCACATTTAAAAATGGGAGGCTATATGGGCATTTAAGATTGGTTACCCTTCTTTCTGATTTAAGGTCGTGCTATAGATCTAAGTCATAAGAAGTCGAGTTTAACTCGTGTTTGATGTTCTATAGAGATGTCGATCACTAGAAAATCTATGGCAGCGAAAAGGGTAAGACAATTGAAGGGGATAAGTTATGAAAGTATTAGAAAATAAGGTACGAATATCAGATGTAAATGAGATAGTAGTGAAAAAGGTACGAGATACCAAAGTGCGGAAGATTGTGAATAGTTCAGACTTCAGGTAGGGCCAAAAGCCCCATGATTCAATATCAAAAAATTATAGTAGTACCATTAGTTTCATGTCTTCCGACTTATAATTTTCATATACCGGGAGGTTTAGCTACGAGAGTAAGAAGAAGTTAGAAGTGATGTGATGTCTCTCTTGAGGTTTTGGAATACTATAATAAAGTCTAGGATGATAGCAAGATAAGTGAAAGGTTACGAATGGTATGAACAGAATAGGCGTAGGTAGTAAGCTAATGTATGGTAGTGCGACAAGGTTTTAGATGGATAGAAGTATCGGTAAGAGAAAGTAATAAGGAAGTAATGAGGATAGGTAAGACCTTAGGATTAAGCCCATCAAGACCAGTGAGTTGACGGTTTTCGTGAGTTAGAGAGAGACCGATATAGCCTGAATGAATCAGAGGAGTTAAGAACTTAAAAGAGGTGGAATGCCGCCCTTGATAATAGAACTTGTGAGTGAGATGATAAGTAATAAGAGAATAGTGTTTGAAGATACATGTTTATGATTGAAGTAATAGTTCAACGAGAAAGGAATTCAAGTATTACATGGGATTAGGATGCCTCCCTTAAGATCAATCATGTTGATGTGTTATGGAAACTATTATGGACATATAGTACCGTCCCTAAGGTGAATCATGCAATAGCTTTGGATATTCGCCGGCGAGATACGAGCTCTAATGTAAGTGAATTACGTAAATAGCTCAATTTTCCATTAATGGATTATAGATCGTTGTTAAGATGAATCAATAGTGAATAGATGTAAGTTTCAATAAAATGAGGTTGGAATGTTTCACCCAATATGGATCGTAATGAGGTGACTTGAGAGGATATGGATCCCAAGTATAAGTCCTAAGGTAAAATGAGCTACCTAGGTATAAGGATACTCTGAAGAGAGAGTCAGGTAGGCTATGTAACAAATATAATAATAGTCGTAAGCTCAAAGAATTTCAAGTGGTATACATCAGCATAAGAATAAGGTCTAAAGATATAAAATAGTTATTTAGCAAATGGTTTGACGAGTCATGAAAGTAGTACAATGCGTGGGTAATCCCAATATTTGAGGACGAATGTCCCTAAGAGGAGGAGGATGTTACACCCCGTATTTTCTTTCTAGAATATGTCGTAGTAAGTCAATGTGAACCTGAAAGTATTAAGGTCTTTTATAAAGAAATTCAGAGTAATGTATCGGGAGTTACGAGAGGATTAGAGGTTAAACGAAATGAAGGAAATGTTTTTCGACGAAGCTCATCGAAGAAAAGTATATTATAATAGCATGTACTTTTAGGCTATGGTTTGAAATGCTTGACGTATGTAAGTAGACCTGAGCCGCGGGGAATTTCGGTCATATTTAATTGTGCATATAAAGAGCTAGGTGTATAAAAGGGATAAAGTTCCAAAAAAAATTAGGACTTAACAAGTGTGACGATGGTGATTGAGAATAATATTTTGTGTGTGAAAAAAGAGGCTATGGACTAGTGTTATATCATATGAACATGATAATAGTATATAGAGTGTGTTAAAATTTTAGTAAATTGAGATCAAGAACTAATCATGTATGTAATTGGTTAAATGCGAGATTGTAGTGGAAGAGAAGAAATTAATTAAAATTATTGAATAAATATTATATGGAAAAAATCCACACGGATTAGTGATAGATGGCAATAAAAGGGTTGTAGATATACATTCATAAGGTGAAGGTGTCATCTTTTATTTAAGCATTCTATAGGGATACACTTGTAAAGAGGGGAAAAGGTTGCCTTAAGCTTATGATTTCAATTTATTGGCTTTTCATATAAGAAAGGCAACAAACCTCTCAACATTATTAGATAATTTATAAATGAGGAAAGGGTGCAGCAATGTGATTAACATATGAGAAGAAACGTGAATTTAATTCTTGGCAGCAAGGTGAGTTAGTTCCCTCAAAGCATTACTCAATATACTGAGTATTGCGGGGTGATCCACCCACCTAATTAAAGATCATACGACATCAGAGTAAAAAGTTATGAGCACTCTATGACGGACTGTCCGAGCCAAATGGACCTCTCTACGGGAGATGTGTGAGGCATTGTTGAACTTATATAAAACAGTGGCAGTGAATTCAAGTTCATTTATCATTCCCAAATAGATATTCTAAGCTTCCAAACTCCCTCTAATAGATCCCCCATCATCAAAAAAAGTATTACTAAGGTTCCGAGATGAATCTTCCTTCGGAGAGATCGTAGTACACGTGAAAGTTTAGTTCTTTGTATAGTGATTAAGACAAAGGTTCCTTCGGGTTGAAGTAAGGTGTATAGGAGTTGGATCTTGTTGATTAAGGTAATGATGTTCTTGTACTCTATGTTTATAATTTAATTAAGCTAAGGGGAGGTGTTATTGTAGTGGGAACTTGCTAGACGTAAATCGAACTTCGTAGCTAGTGTTTGATGTTGTTGTGTTGTCTGGTAGAAGTTGTTCTTGTAGTAATAAGATGCTAGAAATGCTAGTGTGAAAAGGTATATATGTTGAGGTTGATTTTTGAGGATTATAAGAGAGTTAGGTGAAGACAAACATTATGAAATCATATATAGAGCGGAGTGTCATTCATCGGCTAGTAGTTATCCTCCTTGTTGATAGTTTTGTCGTCTTCTTTGTTGTTGCTTAATTGGTGAAGGAAGTGTTCCGCCATATTCATCGAAAGGTCGACTTAGAGGTATGTAAAGGTTGTCCCTTCTTTTTGGCATGAACTCATTATTAGTAAGAGTCAAACGAGCGTATATGAGAAGAGAGTAGAGTTTCTATATCTCTGTTATTCCATCTTAATTGTGTGAAGTCATCCCTCATAGAGAGTCTATATTTAGTTAGAGTATATCATATCTAGTTGAGAAACATAGAGTATATCATGCATATCATTTAGGGCATCATTGCATACATTTTCCTTCAGAGTTATGCATTCATCATCATATACATTTGCCTTCAGAGCTATGCATTCATATAGTTACCGTATGGGGTATACGGAGATACAGTTGCCTTCGGGGATATATAGATATAGTTTACCTTCGGCGCTATTTATATTTTCCTTCAGGGATATGCACGACCTTCGAGTCACTCATATTGCCTTCGGGGCTATGCACTTACACACCGGACACCATTTATATTCAGTATTGCATATATGACATGAGACAGAGATAGTTAAATATGTTTCCAGATTATATAGTTAAATATGTTTCCAGATTATTATTGACTCTCAGTTTTATTCAGTATATCATGTATATCAATTCAGTTTCAGTTTCAGTTATTCAATTGTCTTACATACTCGGTACATTATTTTATATTGATATTTATTCTGTCGGGGGCATTGTATTTATGCTTGCATGTCCTGATAGACAGACAGACACCACCCCAGTAGACGGTGTTGAGTATCAGTGTGATTGGTAAGCTCCACTTCATCCGGAGTTACCAGATCTAGAGTTGCTATTGTTTTGTGTATATATAGATGATGGGTAGGTGGGGTCCATGTACCGACCATAGTATGATTTGATCTTAGAGCCTTGTAAATGTGTCCTGTATATTCAATATATTAGTATGGTGGCCTTTTCGGCCCTTGTTTATATCTTATTTTGAGTTTTGTTGTTTGTAGAGACTTATTTTGGCCTTGCCAGCCAAGATTATTGTACGTATGTTCAGATTTTGTAAGTTACAGATGGTACGCTCTAGGTCAAGTAAGGCATCGGGCGCAGGCCACGCCTCCACATGTTTGGGGCATGAGATAGTATTAGCCTTTCTCCCCTTCCCTCTCTCATTCTCTTTATTTATTATGACATGTATTGTGTTACTTGTTGTAGATATTAAAACCTTTATAAGTTGGAACCTATGATTTAGGTAAATGATACGTACATCATTTAGAATGGATAGGGACCCACATATATTTTTAAATTAGATAAAAAAGATAAATGATTTTTATTCTATTTTTAAAGTAAATAAAAGTGAAATTATTTTCTTATACAAAAAAACTGATTACCATTAAATATATCTTTAAAGTATATTTCATGATTTAAAGAGTTTGAGAAAGGAAAGTTGAAAAACAAATTGGGTAAATCTTGGGCCTTAAAACAGTTTTCCAAAGCTTATTTTGGGTCAGACCCAACATAAATGAATCCAAATAAATTAAATTTCATTTAAAGCCCAAGTTTGAAAAAGTGGTTCTAAGGATATGATTGACCTTCCTAAAAGTATATAAAAAGGGAAATTTTTACAAATACTTGTATAAAGATCTTGGCATATTATTTTAAAGAAATTTCAAAATCTATAAGGATAAGTACGACACAACATTTGAACTAAACTAAGTTTGATTCCACTCAAAGGGGACTTTGAGTGTGTTGTAGTCCAAAAAATAAAGTGACTATTTTAAAACCTTATATGAACTTTTTCCAAACAATTCAACTCTTTTCAATCAAATAAAGCATTTTTTTAAAGATTTCAAAACAAACAATGATGTGTTATGGCTTTTATTTTTACAAGAATTTGAACACTTTTTTGAGAAATTAATCACAATAAAATATAATATGAAATTCGAAGATGAACCGTATTCTACGGATCCTTAATACCGAGTTGTCTAACACCTTTTCCGGGGAATCACCAGAACACTTACCTCGAACTCTAGTTCTTAAAGGATTTTTCTGTGTTTTGAAAAAATCCTTTTAACTTGGTTTTCCTAATATCCCTATAAATTAGGTGGCAACTCTAAAAAATAAATATCTGAATAGATTCCAACAACCTCCTAGTAGCTTTTATGCCTCGCGTAAAAGTGAACCGTAATAATCTTCCTGTTTTGTACTTGTCTGCATCTATCTCTGAGATAGAACTTGTCCATAGACCTGGTTCATATACCTTATTATCGTAACTGAGATAGTAACTTTTTACCGATCTGATTCATCCACTGCTAGAACGAACTCACTAGTTTTGTATCGCTGATCATAATCATTATATAACTCTGACTGCTACTGGTTCACTTGATTGAGATATCGCATGTCCTTTTTTAAGATAAACATACATGTCTGCTTGGTTCATTCTCTTTGTGTGTTGGTTAGCTAATCATTTGGTTCATTCTGATTCAAACGCACTGGACATGTTCAATTGATAATGCTAATAAATTCTCCAGTTTTGATAATGACAAACACCATAACAAAAGCAGCAAGGTTAGTCAAAGAAAAACTCAACACCTAATAGAACAATAGAATTCCATATGCATGGACCAGGTTTAAACTTGTCTTTTATTTCACAATGACATTACCTATAATTCATTCTTCTTTCTTTCCCCTTTTGGAATCATTAAAAAGTCATTTTAGATTAATCAGGCAAACAATATAGAACTCATGGTCATTAGGTCTATCACATATACAACAAACAGAATCAATCACTCAAGTAAGTCTATAGAAAGCATTCAAATCAATAAATAAGGCACATATTTAATAAAAACTGCAATATCATTTTCATTAACTTCATAAAATACAATTCCATTCCCTTGGTTACAACAATACAAAATAGATTATCCTTACAACATTCAGATGTTTTTAAGGATCTAGGTTTGAATAAAACTAGGGAGAACATGGTCACTTTGCTAGGGACAATGACCAGGATGGAAGGTGAACCTAGGGCTGATTTCTAGGGATTTCTAACTAGTAGGAGTTGAATCTTGACTATAAGGAAAATATATATCTTTCATTATTTTCTTTTCTCAAGTCACCATCTGGTTCAACCTCTTGCTCCTAGGGAGAGTCGGCCTCTTTATCTACCTTTTTCCCTTAAGAAAACCTGTCGTCTTTTTTCACCAGTTTTGCCCTTGAGGACTAGGATTTTGTCTGATCTATCTTCTAGGGTTGCTGAGGATTATTGTCATCTTCCTTATTCTTTTCAACCCAGATAGACCAAGAATCATCATCCTTAGAGCGATGAGGGTTTCCCCCCATGTTGATGCTGACCCTGACAGTAGTTTAAACCTTTTCTTATTATCTTTCCTTATTTCTCTAGCAACCATTAGATATTCATCGCTCATTTTCTCTGTTCCCGTCGCACCATATATGCTCGAGCTAGCAATGTCTAATAACTCATTTTCTTGAGAGGTTGTTGTGACTCTATTTTCCCTTGAACCAACCCCTATTTTGTGGATTTTAGAGAATTCCCCCTTTCAATAAGCCCCAATTAGATTTTCTTCTCTTTTCCCTTTTGAAAAGGTGTGAAGATTCATATGGGAGGGTGCGGGTGGTTAATAAGTGTGAAGTTGAGTGTATGGTTGGAGGAGTTGAAGGAACATAAGGGAGAGATGGATTGATCATAATTAAAAGTTAAATCGGACATTATTGCTCCTTTCTTAGGATCTGAGATATGAGTGATTTGGATTTGACATGAGAGATATAAAGGTGTGGTAGGTTTAAGTAAAGGTAAAAGTGAAATATGAAGAAAAGAGAGGTGTGAATAGGATATTTGAAAAGTTGGTTATTGAAAAGGATGTGATTTGATCATGACCGGCTTTTACGATAGTCATCATGATCCACATTTTTCTCCTCTCAATGCACTCTTTAATTACGGCTGAAGTAGACTGGGTTGGGAGACCATGTTGTCTTAATTATTTTAATGATCTGAATGTATTGTTGAATTCAAAGAAAAATAATGTGTACTTGAAGTGTAGTGACTAATCATTTGCAATCTTGATCATTTGAGCCAAAAGATGTGACAGAACAATTCATTATACATAAAGCGATTATGACCCTATCTATAGTATAGGATATACAACTTAATGTATAGAATTGAGTAACATATTTTTCAATTCAGGAACGTTAATTAATCCAACCCACAACTTTAATCTAGCCATTTTAAGAGTCCTAGTATGCTTGAACACAACTATGGCCTCATCATCAATGCATGTTTGCACTATACTCATGCATCTACAGATTTCTTCAAGGTGTCTTCAATTTGAGATCATCCACATGATTTCATATCAATCTTCTTTGTAGTAGTTCCTTGTCTCTGAACCTATTTGAACCATTTGAATTAAGTATTCCTTTACTCACTTAAGCTCAAACAATATACCAACATGTTCCTTTAGTACTTAGCTAGTTATCTTGAAGCATCAGTCTGGTCTTCTCCTATTACACACATGTTTAGCCATCACCTTCATATTCCTTGATGCTTGTTTCTTTCTCTTTCCATAGCCCTTAGTATGTCCAATTTTGCTCTTGAATTGTTGGTGTTCCACATCAATTTCACTTCTTTTCGCTTCTCCTAATGTGCTTGACATACTTTCCTTGCAGTGGATCATTTATATCCCCATGCTTCTATATTGTTCCCCTTGTGTGAGTGTCAACTTATATGTAGTATTCTTCTCTGGATCCCTCTTTATTGTCCTTCTCTAATCTTTTCACTTTTCCCTTGAAGTTCTACACGGAGAGGGATTGCATTTGAGTCATCTTCAGTCTCATTGAGCAAGTCCTATTTTGTTCTTTTGTGCTTGCCATCCTTTCACTGCAGCTTCAAGACAATCAGGGGTAGGTAATTTGAACCCATACTAGCTTGGATCCCTTTTCTTGAGTGAAGGGGTGAATTAAGTCATTCTTTGTCCAAGGTGGAAGTTCATGAGAGACATGTTTCTTTTACATATTCCATTCCATTTGATAGGTTTGGTATTTCGGTTCATAGGTTTAGTTTTTCTCCCATATCTATGGAAGTGATTTTCATCATTCTTTGTTCTTACTAGATGCACATGCAGCACAATATGACATTTACCAGTTTCATTCCATTTTAATGGTCTTGGTTTCTTTGTACCGGTATGATTCTTCTCCTTCAAGGAGACGGTCGAGTAACTTGCCTATTTGTCCATTCAGGGTGCTCATGAAAAAACATATTCCTGTTGGTTTCAACGGTTCTGGAATTTTTATGTATAAACTCCATATTTCTTTCTTCTTGCCTCTTACTTACTAGACACTTGGCATGTGAGTGGCCAGTTTTTCAACACATGGTACACAATTCTTCCTTTGTAGACTCTTTTTTGCAGTTTCTTTTCCATATCCTAGACCAATCTTGATACTATGTGTTTTGCTAGTAAGACTTGTGAGCATGTGAGAGAATTGAGTCCAACGACTAACCCTTTCATAATCTTTTCTCATCCTTTCTCGATCTGAGTGCATTTTTCTAGACTTCTCTCTTTCAAAGAACATGTCATATTTAATTTTCTTCAGTTTAGACTCAGATAGTTGTTCCTTACTCATTTCAGTCTTCCCAAATTTCACCTCATTTTATCTCAGAATGTCTGATTTAAGTGAACTTACCGACGAACCAAGTTTCAAGACTTGTTCCTTCAATGCGCTAATCTCCTTTTAAGCCTTGATCTTCCCCACTTTAACTCTATTGATTCATGCTTCAAGCTTGTGTAGGCATCGAGTAACTGAGCCCTTTTTGAATTCATCTCTTGATATTCATCAATGAGGGTGATCATTGAAGAAGTAAGTCTTTTCTTGGAAAACATACTTAGTTTGTTTTTCAGCTCAAGAATACTCACCTCGGACTCTTAATTTGTGTTTGCGTCTATTTCTTCTATTGCCATGAAAGTCATGTGATTGGCTTCATCCTTAGGTTTCTCCTTAGACATTGAGTTTTAGGCTACTATTATTGCTTTCTTCCATCCTAGACCCCATGGAAGGCATGTCTTGATCCTTCTATCTAATTCTTCATTTTGGATACACCTTTCAACCAGGTCTATGTGCCTAGACCTATCTTCATTCATGTGCTCCTATGTTTTATGTCCCTTTGTATGATATTCATCATCAGTCCGTGTGTCCTCTGAATATGAGAGATTTCGTAGGTCCTGGTTAGTCATTTCCAGTCCGTGAGATTTCAAATGCTCAAATAGTTCTTCATTCACATCGTGCTCTCCTCATATTCTTCTTTAATAGCCGTTATTTAAGTATCCCAGGAGGACAGAAGACTTCTCAAAATATTTTTGATTAGTTTTCTGCGGACAATATTTTTTCTAAGGACTTGAGATCACTGATAATGCTTACAAATCTAGTGAACATGTCCCTGACTAATTCCTTATCTCTCATAGTAAATAGCTTATATTCCTTCATGATCTTATTAAGTTTGAGTTGCTCTTTATGAGACTTGGCTCCATACGTTTGTGTTTGCATATTTCATATTTCATTGGCACAGGAATATCCTGCGATTTTTCACTCTTTTGTTTCCAAACTGCAATATAGGATGTGGGTTGCCTTTGCATTCGGTTCAAACAACTTAAAATCTTCACCAGACAGTTCCTCTTCAGTTTTGGGTCTTGTTGATACGTCGGATATAACTGTCATGGGTACAACTGGTCTTCTTGTTGTGATCAACCAATGATCGTAGTCCACAGCCATCAAGAAAGTCTGCATTGTTTCTTCCATAGAGCAAAGTTCTCTATATTTTGTCGATGTGGCTTATGAATTGATCTTCGTTCATTGAATTCTTTAGGTGGTGCAACGTTCATCAGGATCTACACTTAAGGTATTAACCTTGTTTAAGAGAACCTACTTTGATACTAATTGATGATTTGCATGACCTACTGTCTATCCTAAGCAGTACCCAATTTTCACCTATATGATAGAACGTGTTACTCTACATGTTCTACGGATAGCGTTTGCGGAATAATAAGAAATAGTAAAGTAAGGACATAGTATTTTTACGTGGAAACCACCCACACATAAGGACAGTAAAACCCACGACCTACACCGCTGTAGGATTTATTCCAAACTCTACTACAACAGTTAGCCTCTACAAATTCAAGTTAAAAAATCTGTAACCTAGGAACTATAAACTCTAATTTCTATCTCACTAATCTACCCAGACTAGCAAGCAACCTTCAAGTTAAACTCTAACTTAAAGTTAAATTTCACAGCATATTATACCTATACAATTTTCTTCTATGAAAGTGGACAAAGGTACAACTTGATAAACAAACCTAATACACAAATCTAGACTCAAGAACTGTAAACATAAACTCTGTAACACAACTTCTTTAATCTGCTTCGATGTATTGGGCGGCACTTTTTTGAACCAGAACTCTAATGTAGCATAAAATGTTTTTCTCTCGATATTCTGATTTCTCTCTTTGTGAGTGCTCAACGTTCTTCATGGTAATACTTGATATTTATAGTTCTTGGACCTTATCACTAAGGCTGACCTAAACCCTACTTGATACGGCCTATCAAGGTAGAATAGGGTTTGAGGTAGATTAGGATTCTTACACCTTCTCATATTTAGTTTTCTTATAGGACTCTGAAATATCTTGATCAATATGGAGCAAAATCCTGATAAGTATAGCACGGAATCCTGTCGCCTTGTACGCCAAGTCTTTTCCATAAAGAGCACAAATCCTAGTTGTTGCAGGATTTGTTTGGAACAACTTCTTTGATCTAGTTCAAGCACCCGGTACTCTAGCCTCTGAATCTTCTAATTGTTCTGAGCTGGAACATATTCAAATACTAGTTCCATTAATATCATCTCATACATGCAGCAACCAGCTTTGTCATGCTTTTGAAATATTGGATGGAATTCATTATGTATAACTCTGTGTCTGTTTCTCTTCGACTTATCTCTTTACCCTTGACTGCACTTGATCTATTCATCTGCACCCTCTTTCATTCATCTATTCTATCAATGGCTCATTGAGATAGAACATGTTTACATGCTTGTTTTATTCATCGTTGAATTGCTCTGCAACTGTGTTATCTCTTCCTGCTTTGTACTTGTTTGCATCTGTCTCTGAGATAAAACAAGTCCATAGACCTGGTTCATATACATTGTTACCAGAACTAAGATGGTAACTTTTTACCAATCTGATTCATCCACTACTAGAACAAACTCTTATTTTGTATCCCTGATTGTAATCATTATATACCTCTGACTGCTACTGGTTCAATTGATTGAGTTATAACATGTCCTTTTGTAAAATAAACATACATGTCTACTTGGTTCATTCTCCTTGTGCGTTGGTCATCTAATCATTTATTTCATTCTGATTCAGACACACTGGACATGTTCAATTGCCTTGTTAATCATCAAAACCACACATGCAGTTTTTTGCTAATTTCAGTACCAAGCAACAGTGAAACCCATTTAACCACATGGGCATCATCCGAGTGGTACTCCTTGAGTATTAAAATATGAAATACGTGGTGAACACTCGATAAATCATAGGCCACCTCGCCAATATGCTGAACAATCTCAAAGGGACTAATATACCTCGGGTTCAACTTGCCCTTCTTCCCGAACCTCATCACGCCCTTCATGGGTGAAACATTCAGTAAAAGCCCGCTCGCCAACCGTGAACTCCAAATTAAGGACCTTTCGATCCTCATAACTATGTTGCCTACTCTGAGCTATGACAAGACTCTCCCAAAACAATTTGAACTTATCCAAAGAATCCCTCAAAAAGTCTGCACTCCAAGACCTAACGTTGAACGCATCGAGCCAACAACTGGATAGCGCCATCTCCTACCATATAATAGCTTGAATAGTAACTATCATTGTAAGAAAACTCTATCAAAGGCAAGAACCGATCCTAATGACCACCAAGGTCAATCATACAAGCTCAAAATATATCCTCAAGGACCTGAATAGTCCGCTCGGACTAGTCATCTATTCAAGTGTGAAATGACGTGTAAAATCTGCCACAATTATAAGTAGTTTGATCTGACATGAAAAGAGCTGACTTAGTCAAATGGTCCATAATGACCCAAATAGCACCAATATTTTCCCAAAGTCTGTGGTAATCCTACCATAAAGTCCATAGTGATTCCCTTGTTCACTTAATTCGCCAAATCTTCATTTAACTTAGCTCAATAGTTTGATTCTCACACGTTTGATCCAGCTCTACTTGAAATACCTAATTTTGATTATAACCATACCTCGTAACGCAATTGGTTGATCACACAGTTATCATCATAGTCATCACAATCCTATAGTTGAAGCCACAACCCATTGTCAAACATATACCCGTAAAGTATCTTGTTTCTACTTATCTTTTTCCACACCTTCTAAAGTCGTCATTAGTACCAAAAATATGTAGAAAGCACGTTGTCACACGATGCAAGTCTAAATCATGATCCCCTCTGACTAGAAAATGATTTGTGCTTGTACTAAGCCAGTTCTAAGAAATTTTGTAAAAAATTAGCCTTATCCAAGGCCGATTGCACAGATTTTGAAATCCCTAAGTTTCGTTTTGACGAGCTGAAATTACTGAGTCAACGCTCATCATTCAATTCTTCTTAAACCTTCAAATAAAGTACTATATGTATCATACAAGTGATTATCTTGTCGTGTTAAATCTGTAAAATTTAATTGATTGTGGAATTCCCATATCCATTTGTACCTCCTAAAAACATCACCAAGTATCCGCGTAGACCATTAGAATTTCCCGTATAGCTGCCATCAATAAAAACATTCCAAATCACTTTGTTAACTCTAATAGTGCTTGGTAAACCTAACATGCCTCTATTCCAAATGAAAAGCCAAAATTCTTCAAAAATGGGTTACTAGAATAATCATAATTCTTTCTGGTAATATATCCATAAGCCATCCGACTTTAAATGAATAGACTCGACCCGGTTAAAATTCACCATTGCCTGAATGTCACAAATACTCACCCCAAATGTTTCAAAATCCTTATAAATGAACAGTAAGCCTTTCATAAGTCTGTGGTGACCCATTCTAATTTGTTGTTCCTGAATACTCAACCTCATGTTGTCATTCCCAACCTCAAAAGCTGAAATTTTCCCAAGTCATCAACTGAGTACGGATGAACTTTACCTTATGATTTTAAATCTTCATGTTCATCGATAATTTCCTTGTCAAAATCTCTTAACAAACGATTCATTCTTCCATCTTGGTTCATGAGTTTACCGCCCGAAAGTTCTTTGGTGAATTCACTATTCTTTGTCTAAACTGATTTCGCTGATCCTCAAATAATCTTATGAAATATACTTTGTAAGTTGAATTAGTTAACATCCACCATTAATCATAGAAACTTATCGAGGCTACGAAATATACACAATATCGACATTTCTTCTTTAAATTAGGTGCAACTACATATAATCCTTCAAGTAATTAAATCATCACACTCGTCCATTGCTAGGGTCATTTCTATTAGTCGGTCACTATTTTCCCAAAAGCCTTTACGCAGTCAAACTTACCGATCAAATCATGTTCCTTTAGTATTCACTTCATAAATAGAGTACTCTCACAAAATCAACAAACTAATAGTTCAAAATGACTCTTGTTTATCACCATAACTCCGAGATATCAAGCAAATTTGCAAACATCACCTTTACTAAAAGATTACACCCAATTAACCCCACAAGATTTAATCATCCATAGTAACTTTTTCAAGATGAGCACATCCACCACTTGTGCTCGCCCTTAACTGAGAATGATCCATTCGAATTCCTTTCATTATATCCCTGTTCCATCGAGTAACTCAAGACTATTCATACGCACCACAATACGAAGTCCTACCTCCTCACACCATATCACAAAAGTCATCTTTCATATTTATATGCTTTCCAAGCTTCTCTTCGTAGCCTCATCAACTATTCCTCTTGTTTGATCAACTGATTCATCCAAGTTTTCCTTTGTCTTCAAAATATCAGTACATGTCTCATATCATTGCATCTCACGAAATCTTTATGTTATGCCCAACCCTCTCAAATGTAGTCTTCAAAGTTACAACACTTATCACCTGGTTATTCCGCTAACAATACCATTTAAAATCGTTAAATCTCTTTCCATCACTTCTTATATCATAATTCACTTCCTTGGCTTCCAAGCAACTAACCGTTGAAAATGGTCATTTGGACCATCACTCCTATTTCCTAGGAATATCACCAAACTAGAGGGTCTGAATCATAAATCCATTCAACTGAGTTTTAATTCATATATGTAATCTGAATCTGGTAACGCGTCCTAAACACAATGACACATCTCTTACCGTAACACGCAACGTCAAATCCAATCGTTCGTGAGTGAATATGAATGTGTCCTCACCATCAGTGAGAGATCAGAACAATGAAGTTTGGATCTTAATCAAATCACATATGCACGATAAGGAATGAAAGAAGGGAATTTTCCTAAATATCTCATAGCCTCTCGAGGATAAGTACAGACGTCTCTGTACCGATCCGCAAGACTCTACTAAACATTGCCCTTGTACTCATAAAACTGGTGAACCTAAAGCTCTACAATTTGTCATGATCCAAATTCCAAAGTTGTGAAGGCATCTACCCCCCCCCCCCCACCCGGTAGGTGAACTATCCACACCTGATTAAGCCAATTTTAAAAAATATTATATACGGGAAGAAATAAATATTGTCATTTAAAAGTTATAAACAAAGTCTCATATTCATAATAATGAGGAATAAGTACAACCACCCAAAACTTGGTGTCACAAGTACAAGAACTACCACGATAGCAAATACAAGTCGAGAATGTCACCCGAATACACTTTCTGAATAGATGAAAGGATAGAACAATGTAAAGGAGAGAGAGAGAGAATCATGTGCCACGAATCGACCTTATCTCATCCCAAACTCTCCAAGACAAGCTCTTAAACGATTGGTGAAGCCTTGAGCTACATCAATGCTAGGAACCGAACCTGCACACAAAAGGGTACAACAAGTGTAGATTGAGTATGGGAAATCGATGTGCACTCAATAGCATCGTCGTCAGACCCTAAACTAAAACAAAGTGAATGTTGGTCTTCCAAATACCACTTCCACACTTAACTGCTATTAGTCCGATATAATGATAAAGACAATAATCACAAGTTTCAAGCCTATATATAAGAAGTCTTTAAGTTCTCAAGTTCGGTCAAGTAGTCAAGTAAGTATAAGATTATGATTCAATGAGGAATTTAGACAAGTCATCCAAACAAGGAGCTGAAAAATGATTTGATATGAATATGTTATGTATATGCAAAGCATTTCCATCAATGGTACATAGGGATGGCAACAGATCGGATCTGGACCGGATCCTACTAGATCCAAATCTATTTTTCATACCTGAATCCAGATCCGAATCCAGATCCATAAAAATCATATCCAAATCCGGATCCACTGGGTCCACGGATCAGAACTGGATCCACATGTAAAAAAAATTACCTTACTAAGAATTTTTTTTGAACTGGCAAACGATTTTTACTTAGCTAACAGTTTACTGTGTTTCAATTTTGAAAATGTTCATATGAGATATTTTGTTTGTTGTCTCGTTTTGATTGTGAGCTATTAATTGAAAATGTTGGACAATGACAATAGTTGTGGAAAATGCTGACTAGTATTTTCACAATGCATAATTTGCATGTGCTTGGAATCTTCACAAATGAAGTGAATATAATTTTAACTTGTCTATGGAGATGTTAGTCATTCACTAATAAAACATTGATTTTATTATCTAAGTTACCTCTTTATTTTTTTGTTTTTGAGTTAATGCGGGGATAAATTAAACTTGTTTTGAGAATTAAACTTGCAAGAATGTGCTTAGAAATTTTAAGAAAATACTTATAAAATTACATTCTAGGTTATGAATATATTTAATAAAAAATGGATTCACGGATCGGATATGGACTGGATACAGATCTCAAATACAAGATCTAGATCCAGATCCAATCCGTCAGAAATGGATCCGGGTCCGATCCGGATCCGTCGCGTTCAAATTTTGAAGATCCATATCCTATAAAACGGATCTGGATCCACCGGATCCGGACCGAGTCCAGGATCCACTGCCATCTCTAATGGTACACGTTCAAATACTATGAATTGTTACCCATGGGGAACTCGCGAAGTCTATATACCACCTGAAATTATTTTCCTTCGGATTTCTAACCAATATTAAGCTTTCAATTATGTCACTTAGCCAATTTTAGGCTCACATTACCTGTCTCTAGCTAATCGGGCTCATATCAAATGCATCGCTCAGTCCCGAATCATTTTCCCTTGGACCCCACATATGTATCCGCAAATATAATATGCATGAGATTTCATATGAAGCATGAACATGACATGAACAATAATAAGCAACCAAGTTATGCAATAAAGATTCAATCTATAACCAAACTAAGCTATAAAGATTTGATCTTTAGCTTATTTTCCACTATTAAACTAGTATATAGGAGTGATGACAACATTTAATAACAAAAAAGACAAGTAATAAGCATAGAAATAATAAATAAAGAGGCTCATGCCCAATCACAAATTACAGTATCAATCTATGTTATTAGCTAGCGCCCAAAGCATGGCATTCAGACTGGACGATCGCAAATTATTCAAGTACGTAATCTACGTAAGTATACGAGTCTGTAGACACCCATATTTCTATGATAATAATTTGTGTCCAAAAAGCCTATCCTGAGCTCTGAAGGTCAAAACTATCATTTTGTTGTGAAATCAGGTCGAATATAATCAAAATAGTACTCTACGAGTTTAAACGAGTCTAATGATACTCATACTGCTATACTTTAATTTGAAACTCAAAAACAAACCCAAAAAGGTAACCCCGAGCATCTAAAGGCAATACTGGAATTTTATATGAAAATCGATTTACCCATAACTTTTATAGTCTAGATCCAGAAAATTACCCAATTTCATCCATGAATCAATCCCCAAATTGAGATTTTTCATTCTCTTATCCTTAGGATTTTTAGCCGAACTTTTACAACTCAAACACAGATAAAAATAATAACCAACGAACTTATTCATGGGGAAACATCAAAATAAAGGTTAGATACTTACCCCATCATTAAGATGAGAACAACACCGCGACAATCACCTCAAACGGAGCTCTAGAACTCAGGATATGCTCAAAATACAAAATGGACGAAGTCTAAATTTTTAACTCAGCAATTTTCGCATCCGCGACTGAAAACATCGCACCTTCCTCACCTGTGGACATTTTTCGCACCTGCGGGGTCATTTTTGCGGCTCAAAATCCGTTTCTGCGGCCACACCAGACACAACAACAGTTGTCCGCACTAAAATGATCATAACTCCCTCATACAGCGTCGAAATTCGATGACTCGTGTTGCTACCACTTACTAATTTCGATATGCATCCAAATCAAAACTCAATTCCAATATCAAATGGATATAATGATATATCAAAACGTCGGAAGCGTTTGACTTAAGCCAACGATTCAAACATCAAACCTTGACCAAACGAAGTCCAAATCCAATTCTGAAAGTTCCTACAAGTCACAAATGTTCATATGAAGCTAACAGAATTTACATATTTCTATTCCAAGTCTTATTTATTTCCGTGATCATATTTTCGTCATAAATAGGCATATCAAATACTAAAACCAACTTAATTATCGAAAACCAACCAAACAAACTCTAAAAATAGTTCCATCAATTTCTACAGATCTTAAATAATATTACAAATACAATGAAATCTTTAGGTCGCTAATCATAGCATGATTTTTCCAAATGATTAATTAATCTAAATAATTAAATATCAAAATTTTCAAAATGAAACCTTCTCCCAGAGTAGACCAAATGATATTTGTTTGACTTCAAATTTTGCAAGCAAGCCAAAATAATTATTACGGAGCTTCTGAATAGACGAAACATAAAATAAAGCATCGGTTCTCAAAATGGCCTACTCGGTCATTACAAATCATATTTGTAATATGTTAAAATAATATGTGTAATATTCAAATTTGAATAAGAAAAGAATTTTTCTAATATAAAAAGAAAATAAGAAAAAATGAGATTAGAAAAAAAAAAGAATCTTTTTCTAGACAACTATTATTAGCATTTCTTGAGGAATTAGTTGAGAAAAAAAGGGAAATTCATTTATGGTAGATATCTGCTATGGACTATGGGGGGAGAAGGTAACGTTTATAAAGGAATAAATTGAGAAAAGAGGAGAATTTATTGACTACTAATTGATATATAATATTTGTGCTAAAAACAAGTGATCTTTGTTTTAATAATGTATATTAGCATAAAGTCCTCTAAAAAGAAGGCATCTAGACCTCTAAAAAGAAGAAGGCATCTAGTCCTCTTCAAAAGAAATGATTTTGTCATTTTTGGACCATCTTTTTCTGGGCTTAATAACCCACTAAAAACAAACTATCTAGTCCTTTTCAAAATAATATGAGAAATCTAGGCATATGTAAAAGGGAAGATTTGCAGGAATGTACTGCTTATTTTGGGAGTCTTTAATTTTTGTTCATTCAATTTAAAAAAAAATTCCTTCGCCTAAAAATATCTGAATTCCGGGTTCAAATACTTGCTCGGTAAAAAATTAGAGAAAAAGTCTCAAGATATAGTTTGAATTCGCAATGCCTGAAGGCGGAGTTTTAAACTCTACCTTAAGGCAGAGTTTCTGCAAACTATGCCTCATAAGGCAGAGTTTGTCTTAAGATAGCAAACTCTACCTTAAGGAAGAATTTGAGGGCAAACTCTATCTAAAGGCATAGTTTGTCGTCAGGCATAAGGCAATCCTTACCTTATAAGATAGAGCTTGCATGCAGCCTTGAAAATTCAAATTTTACCTTACGAATTATTTTTTTTAATTTAGACTGAGCGAGATTTTGAACCCGGAACCTCCGGGCATTTTTAATCAAGGGAAAAAAATTAAAATTCCAAATTTGAGGGGCAACAATTAAAGACCAGTGCCTTTGAAGGAAAATTCGTGCAAAAAATGATGTAAAAGTACGAGATAAATTTTACATTAGTCGTAGCCTTCTTGTTTATATTCAAGTAATTACTCAATGGGCCCTTCAAAGGGGCTAGTCTTTAATTTTTACCCTTCAAAATTGAATTTATGCTTATAGGGATATAAATTATTTATATAATTTATGGATATTATTATGCATAACTTATACCCCTATAGACATAAGTTCAACTTTGAAGGTCAAAAATTAAATATCAGCACAAAATACGGACGAAAGTGCAAATGACCCCTTTAAATTCAGTGTAGCCAAATATCTTTTGAAAAATGGAAAAGGGTCAAATATACCCCTTTACTTTCATTATTGTTGAACTTAATCCTCCCTTCTACTGTTTGGCTATTTTAACCCTTATCGTTTGGGTAAGTATTAAATATGCCCTTCGTTTGACGGCACGGTCACGTGGACGACTGGGTCTTGACCCATCTAAATTAAAAATCCACCCCCAATTGAAATCCTAGTCTAGGTTTGTTCTTCATCTTCAAATAACCGACCCCCAAATAACTTTCATATCAGTGGAGAAGAGTAGTTCACCACCTTCATCTCCATAAACTTCTTTAACTGAGATTCGCCTTTTTTATTTTGTTTTTTCTAAGTTTTGGGTTTATGAAATGTCGGAGAATAGTGTTTTGTCGGCTAGGACTTGCCACCGCGGTCTAGTTCCTCGATAATTCACTTCAAAAACTATCTCAAATTCCGAAATAAAATTTATTAAGTGTGCTAATCATGAGGCTAGTATTTATGTGTATCTAACATAAATATATGTTTATGTTGTTATGTAATTAACTAAGTACGGTTAGAATTGAAAGCGGCAAAAGGGTCGATAAATGTTCTGAATATGACCTTGGATCAAGTGAAGATCGAAAGGGATGGTTTGAAGGAAAAAGTGGAAGCTTTGGAGGTCATGAAAATTTTTTTAATTAATAAAGCTATGAATTTGAAAGAGAGTTTTAAAGATGAAGATGTGCATTATAATGTTATGTACTTTAATGCTTGGATTCGCATTTGCGGTGATGACAAAATGAAGCGCATTATAGTGTTCGTGTTTTAGTTTGAAGGTAGATTAAGAATGTTTAATATGACTAAATTAAGTTATGTTAGTGTTCAAGTGTTCATTTTGGATGAAGTTTGCCTGAGTGCGTAATGCTTAGTATGCATTTTGAATGAAACTCATTGATCTTTAATGTCAATGTACTAGTGCATATTAAGTTCTAAGAGTATATTGTTGTGAAATTCCTTTAACTAGATGATTTTATGTATTTGTATATTGTTGTGAGTTGTATCAAACATATTGGTGAATGAACAATATAGTTGTATATAGTTTTTGCCAAGAGATGTACACCAAATCTGGACAATTTGTGTCCAGAATTTATGTTTTCCTGTACTTTAATGGTATACAATAATAGAACAAATATAATATAAATATTGAACAATAATAGAACGAAAAATGGCAATTGAACTACTAAACCTTCACTACATTAAAACAACAAACACATATAGTTTAACATTCACATGTCAACAGTTAGACATCTACACAAATCATGTCATTTGGATGCTATGTTGCAACTGCAAAAACTTATACCTAAGTCACAACATGACATCCAAACCCAAAGTCACAGCAGAAACAACATTAAAACAAACAATTTTTTACTGTCATTAAACAGCAATTACGTCTCATACTAACAACAAAATAACATCAAACTAAATGGAAATTCCCTTCCCCTTTCTAGTCCTTAATTTCTCAAGCTGATTCCTAGTCACCGCAGCATTTTCCTTCCATGTGAGCTTAGTTGGTGAGTAAGGAAGATCTGTGGGTTCACTAACACCTGTCTCATTCCCTATGAAGTTTATTTTCCTTGTCCCAGTAGGCACTTGAACATTCTGCCTAGACTGAAATCTACTTTCACTCTGATATAATTAAAGCCCTTAATGATGGGTCAGGATCATGTTCAAAGGATGGATACTTGAAAGTCTGAAAAATGATTCACTCTTGGAGTAGGCATGAATACAAAGTCACTTTGCTGGGACACTTGAGGTGCAGATGATTGAACATCTTCTTGGGTATGCATGACCTCATCTTCACTGCCCTCATCAACTAGAGTCCTCATTCTCTTAACTGCTGGCTGCCTTGTTTTTTAGGACTGCCCCACCTCAAGGAATTCTTGCCTTTAGACTTAGCAACACATTACTTTGTCTTGGTAGCCTTGCTTTGACTGGATGAAAGTATAAGTAAATTGTTGTTAGACAATGAAAAATGTATATTAAATGTAGTTAAAATTAGACATTACCTTTTTACATCCCTTAACATTGTGTCTAGTTTCTCCACAAGTGCAACAAGTCATGACCCTGCATTTCCTGAACTGATTCCACAGACCTTGCCTCTTAGTAGCTTCATTTTTTCCCTAGTTCTCTCGACTCTAGGCCTTCCTACTAGAGTCATCATATCTGGTGGATCCATTGCTAGATCAACTGTCCAAAATTTCTCATCAGGAACAGGCTGAATCTTGTGGTGATAAGTCAGAAGGTATGCCTCTTTGGTGTACCACCAGTGTATCTCATTTAATGGGTCTTTCTTTAAATACAGCAGTGCCCTAATTGCATGAGGACATGAGATCCCAAAGATATCCCACATCCTATATGTACATCTTCTCCTCTCCAACTTGATAATGTATTTGTCCTTCCCCTCTAAAACTTCATAACTATCATCATCTTGCAACTTCCTCTTGAAGTAGTGAGCAATGGTTAAATAGTCAACCCTATTGTTGTTAAACTTATCATTACATTCATGTTTTGTGTTTAATGTTTTCACTCTACACCCCTCCCTACCTTTGTCCATGGATATTAAACAAATAAATGGACAGCCCTCTTCACACCTACATCTTAACCTAATGTTGTCACTTTTCAAAAAAACTAACTCCTCCTTACTAACAAGTGCATGCAAGTTCATAAACTTCCTAGCTTCAGCTATATCCTTGAAAGACGTACCACAATGTATCTCCTTATACTCATATTAAGTGTTCAGTACCTTCTTTGTGCCAAAAAGCAACCTATTTTTTCAGAATTATAGTCAAAGTCATCAGGATCAATTCCATCATCAGACTCCTCTTCACCTTCACTGCTACTACCATCACTAGCAGCTGAAGCTACAGCTGCATAAGTCTTTGTATGGTGGACAATGTTGGGGAGAGTAACAGCAAGTTCACATTCTTCTACAGCATAAATATTGATAACACTAAACTTATCACTAACAAGACATAACAGTTGCCTAATTTCAACATCATCTTCAATTTCATAATATTTATCAGATGGACCAGCAATAATTAGTTGTTGAACTCCTACAAACCCTAATTTTTCATTGAATTCATCAACTAAATCTTTAAAGGACAGTAGGTCTGAGTCATACCCTCTCCAAAGGTGAACATACTTTTTTGAGTAGAGAACATATGGCTTAGTTATCCATTCACCATCATGATTGAATATCAAGCCCACATGAACCATCTTTAATCTACAAAGTGTAACAAAAAAAGGAATGAGCTATATAATTACAAAATAAAATAGAAAATTAAATAAATAGTGAATAAAGTCATGTTAAACAACTCAGATGTTAAAACAATTCTAATAATGAGCATACAATGGGCTCACATAACAAAGAATACAACAAACAATTAAAAAAGTACCACAATAAGGTCCCCTACTTACTAAATAATGCATAAAATTAACATACATAATTCTCAACTACCACATTTCAATGATAAATTAGTCACATGCTTTTATGGGGGACTCAATTCAATAATAAAAAACAGCAAACATACAAATAAGACCAAAATACGAAATCCTAAACCACCAAACACCTCTACTTTCAACCGACACAACCCCATAAATGCACTACAACTTTTGAAACAAAACAACCCAAAAGATTCAGTCTTATGGTCCCCCTCCAAACCCCACAATAACTGCAAAATCAAAATAAACCCTAACAAATCCAAAAAAAAAAAGGACCACACATTAAAGAGCACATGCATGACAATACAACTATAAATACACTAAAATAGGAACTAAAACCAAACATACTACCAGAAAAGGACACGAAATCAAGTTAAGACAAAAAATAGAAATTTTAGAACGCCAAATCCAAGAAATACACAAAATAATCATACTAAAACGCTAAAATCAGTAAATAGAGCAATCTTTGTTATCTTTTTGAGCTTCAATCAGTAAATGGCATGAGTTTTGACTTGGATTCGCCACAGATTAGTATCGGCCGCTCGTGACTCCTCTCTCTCTCTAATTGAGGTGGATGTAATCCGTGGGTCTTTTAATTGAGGTGGGTCTTTTTAATTTAAGACGGGTCATATGATCCTAGTCGTCCACGTGGCAGCGCGCCAAACGAAGGGTATATTTAAAACTTATCCAGACGATAAGGGTTAAAATGGTCAAATAGTATAACGGAGGATTAAGTTCAACAATAAATGAAAGCAGAGGGGTATATTTGACCTTTTACCGTTTGAAAAAAAGCTACTGAACTGGGCTTTTTTTTTTGTCATGCCAGGCCTCAACTTTTGTTGTTAGTTATTTTTGTGGGACCTTGATAATTATGGGATCATTTGCAAATTGTCCAAATTTTGTACTAGTCTTTAATTTGTTTCCCTCAAATAGAAATTATGCCTTCAAGGGTATAAGTTTTTTTACGGAATCTGACACAAATTATGTCGGATGTCGTAAAAAACTTATGTCTCAAAAGGCATAAATTTCATTTGAGGGAAAAACTTAAAGACCAGTCCATTTGAAGAGAAAACCGTGCAATTTCTTCATAATTATGCTAACTTGAGTATGTTCTTTGTTGACATAACTTTTTTCACTTGGTGCGGAAAAAAGCCTTTTACTTTTTCTAATACCTTCCACCTACATTCCTAAACCCACCCCTATATCCGCTTTGTTATTGTATGATTCAACACATTACACGCATATGCTCTTATTTTCTTTAGTTTTCTCGTTATCCACATAATAGAAACTTATATCACCAAAAAAAGGTGATACAAATTTTGTCCTCACTGTCATGAGAATTTCTTGGCAGATCTTTTCTTTTCTCCCAACAGCTAGATTTCAAGACACATAAAAATAACTCTATAAATTCACAAGCAACGTTAAATTTTTGTAAATGAAAATTCTTGTTTCACTTGAAAGACTCAAAATTGCAATATAGTCCATTTTATATAAATTATGAAATGTGTATATATATACATACATACATACATACATACGTAGATTATACATTATTATACAATAAATATACACTATTTGAAAATAAAAATCCTAAATTATATTGTATAATTTTGTATGACAGTGTATAATCATGTATAATAGTCAGTATGTATACAAATATACATGATTGTACATGTGTATATAAAGTGTATATATAAATATACATGATTACACATGGGATATACATATCATATGCACCTCTTTTCTCCCTTCAAAATTCAAAGAAGGAGGGGAATATGTTACAACATAGAATGATAGAATCAAGGACAATAAAAAGAAAAATAAAAGATGTATCTGCCAAATATGAAAAGAAAAATCAAATGACAAATATATATACAGAGATATAAATTTAGTTTTCATGCCAAACAATGGAAAAATTGAATGTAACGATATGTTTGGTCGTTTATTTTATTTTGACCTTTTATTCCCAAAACACTCTTCCCGTATCTTCGTTTCTATATTTATCACATGCGGGGATGCGTGGCACGGTTCTCCAGAAAATCTAGTGGGTTTCGGAGAAAAAAATCTAAGTTTTAGGAAATTTAAATTTCTAAAGTTTAATTTGACTTTCGGGTTAGCGTGTCCATGATAGAATTCTGACAATTCCATGAGGTCCATAACGTGTTTTATGATTTAGTTGGATGGTCGGTACGTATCCTGAGGAATTCGGGAAAGTTTTTGATGTTTGGTTGCTACGTTTGAGTTTTTGAGAAAGTTAGAGTGGTTTTGTAGAAAAACGTACCTTAACAACTTTTAAACGATGTTTTGACAATTCGAGCAAGTTTGTAGCATGTTTACAGTCAAAATGCATATTATTAAATCGAAGTGTTGAAGACACCAGAAGTTTATGGTATCTGGTGTGAGCACAATCGCGTTGAGGGAGTGCAATCGTGCTGAAGATGAGAAAGTTGGTAAGCGCAATAGCACTGTAGGAGCACAATTGGACTGAAGGATTTGGCCCAAGGCCGCGTAATCGCACAAGGGCAACGCAATCGCTTTCAAGGAGGTGTCACAAGGCAGCACTATTGTGTTCTTAATGTGCATTTGCACTTAATGAAGCATCATAGGCAACTCTATTGCACTCTATTAGCGCAAATGCTCTTTATTGCATTTTTTGGGTTGAGCGTGATCGCGCTGGCCTTTCGCGATCGCGCAAATTAGGTTTCAGGTGTTAAAAACGGGCAGAATTGGTATTTTAAGGTTATTTCACCATTGTTGGAGTTTTAGAGCTTGGAATTAGGCGATCTTGGAGGCTATTTTCTTATTTTCGAAGAAGAGTACGATTTTAATCCTTGTTTTTATGATTTTACTTGATTATTTCCGTTATTTAACGTTTTTGAAGGAAGTTAATTCCATGAGTTATTTTATTCTAAGGTTGAAATATATATATATATATATATATATATATATATATATATATATATATATATATATATATATATATATACAGTTGTACAATATCATTCTAAGGCTAATATTAAGGAAGACCTATCTAATCATATCATAATCATCCTAAATTACATGATACTAATTATAATTACAATGATATGATATGATTGGTTCCATAATTATCCTAACAGTCCCCCTCAGTCTTAGCGAGAGGTTCTCATATGCTGAGTCTGTCCCTGAAATCATCAAATAGTACGCACTGAAGAGTTTTGGTGAAAATGTCAGCAATCTGATAATGGAACGGCACATGGAGAACACGGACTTGTACACGTGCAACATTTTCTCGGACAAATGAGATATCAATTTCTATGTGTTTTGTGCGTTGATGATGGACATAGTTACCTGATAAGTATATCGCACTCACATTATCACAATAAATCATGATTGCTTTTTCAATTGGACAATGGAGTTCTAAAAGTAGATTACGGAGTCAACATGATTCAGCGACCATATTAGCTACCCCTCGGTATTCTACTTCAGCGCTTGACCGAGACATCGTCGGCTGTCGTTTCGACGACCATGAAATGAGGTTGTCTCCAAAAAATACACAATAACCAGAGGTGGAACGTCATGTGTCAGGGCAGCCAGCCCAATCATCATCTGTGTAAAATGAGATACTCAAAATGGAGGACTTATACAGGTGCAATCCAAAATGAAGAGTACCTTTAACATATTGTAGAATTCACTTGAGAGCCCCCATATGCTCTTTATTCGGATCATGCATATGTAAACAGACATGTTGAACTGCATAGGAGATATCAGGTCTCGTGAAGGTAAGATACTGCAATGCCCCTGCTAAGCTGCGGTAGTGTGTTGGATCATTGTATGGAGTATCTGTAGAGTTACTCAATTTTACATTTGTATAAATCGATGTATGTGACGGTTTGCAAAAGGATATACCGAATTTTTCAATGATTTCCTCGGCATATTTCGTTTGACTGAGAAATAGACTACCGGCATATTGAGTTACAGCAATGCCCAAAACATAATTTAAGTGACCCAAATCCTTCATTGCAAATTTCGATGCAAGGAGGGACATAATAGATTGTCGAATTGATGCAAATAATGTTGTGAGAAAGATGTCATCTACATATAGAAAGATCTATGACATGTCATTTTCCTTCTTATAAATGAACAAGGACTGATAGGACTTGCTGTGTGAGAAACTAAGTGTGGATACAAATCCTGCAAACTTGTTATACCATGCCCTGGGTGCCTGTTTCAAACCATATAAAGATTTTTTCAACAGACAAACATAATGTGGATGTGTAGTATATTTAAAGCTCAAAGACTGATACATGTAAATTGTCTCCTGTAGGTGGCCATGTAAAAATGCATTTTTGACATCCAACTGATGAATGGACCATGATTTTGACAGTGTCAGGCTAAGAATAGTCCTAATAGTTGTTGGCTTAACCACCAGACTGAATGTTTCACCACAATCCAAGCCAACCTGTTGAGACTTGTCACCACCAACAAGGCGAGCTTTGTGTCTCGCAAAGGAGCCGTCAGAATTCTTTTTATGATAGAAAACCCATATAGACTTGATTATGTTCACATTATATAGACGCGGCACCAACTCTCATATCTTATTTTTAATAAGTGTATCAATCTCGTCTAACATGACAGTTTTCCAATTCGGATCTGATAGCGCCGCTTTGGGATTTTTTGGAAGAGGTGATGATTGGACTGAAGATGTTAGGTTAAAATGATATTTGGGTCAAACATCTTGTGCATGGCACGGGTTTCAATGGTCAGAGATTGGGGATTTGGGCTGTCGGGTAGGCTATTGCGCCGAGGAGAGGTCCGAACTTGGGCCAAAACCGATGGCTGGTTGCTTTGTTTTCTGCTTGGTTATTGGGCCGACACGAATTGAGGTTTTGGACTTGAAGAGATGGGCCTCAAGGTCTGGGTGGTGATACGGATAAGGGAGCAGTGGGCTCCCTCCCTTAGGCCTATTCGCTACGAGATGTGGACTGGGCCGAGGCCAAAGAAAATGAGGCAGTGACCTTCTCTCCTCAGATTAGCCCAGTCATATTTCTTGGTTGGTCCGGTATAGTGTGTGGGGTATTGTGGTTTGGTCCCACATGATTTTGGGTATTTAGATGGTGATATAAAATTGGATGTATTCCGCATCCAAAAAATCATATGAAGGTGGGGATGCCACGTGAGAATTAGCAAACGGGAATGTAGACTCATCAAAAACTATGTGACAAGAAATAATGATTTTCCATTCGTCATATCATAACATTTATATCCCCTATAATTTTGTGGGTATCCCAAAAACACACAAGGAGTGGAACGGCCTTGAAATTTGATAATGGTTGTGGACAGAAAAAATACCTCAAATGTGTAAAAGACGGGAGACGATGGTACACCTTTTGTGTAGGTGATATGTTGGAGAGTAGGTTGCTAGGAAGAATGTTTAAAAGATATGTGGTCATTTGAAGTGCATGATGCCAAAAAAATGGTGTTGTAGATGAATGCACAAGAAGTATGTGAATTATATTGTTAATCGTTCGAATTTTTCTTTCTGCTTTACCATTTTGAGGTGAGGTATGTGGACATGAAAGACGCAAAAATATGTCATTTTGGTGACAAAATTCTTTAAATTGGGTATTTATGAATTCCCTCTCATTGTCACATTGAATACATTTAATGAATTTGTCAAATTGAGTTTTGATAAAATACTAATTTATTTAAAAACGGTGAAGACTTGCGATTTCTGCTCTAAGGGAAATGTCCATAGAAAATTCGAATAATCATCCAAAATAAGCATATAATATTTATGACTTGCGGAGCTTAAAATCGGGGACGTCCACAAATCACAATGCATAAAATCAAATGGCATAAGCGTATGTGAAGTAGATAATGAAAAAGAAAGTTTAACATGCTTCCCAAAAACACAAGCCTGAAAAACAGAAGAGTCCAAAAGTTTGTTATAATCAACAAAATTATTCTTTCTAAGAGCATTGAACACCGGTGCTCCCCGGTGTTCCAACCGATTATGTCATACGATAGGGGAAATAACTGCAAATATTGATGGCTTTGTGACTTGGTTGTTGGTAGTGGTAGTGATGGGATACAAGTCCCTCATGCTATTACATCTCATTAGTGGCATCCCCATCTGAAAATCTTTCACAGAAAATCCAAACGTATCAAAATTAACAGAAACATTGTTGTCAGTAGTAAACCGACGTACAGATACCAAGTTTTTAATTAGTTTGGGTGCATGTAGGACATTTTTCAAACGAAAAGGTGGGTGAGGGGCGGGAAGATTTAATTGGTCAATACCATGAATTGGAATTTCCTGTTGTTAACACCCAGTTTCGTCTCATTCTTTCCAAATCATTTGCAATTTTAAATATTTTAACACCTCAAAACAATTTTAATCTATATACATACATGCGTATATATATATATATATATATATATATATATATATATATATATATATATATGTGTGTGTGTGTGTGTGTGTATATATATATATATATATATTATTCTCTTATCATTATTATTATTCGCATTTTTTATTATCATTTGTATCTTTATCATCATCATAAGTTTTATCCGAAAATTCTATGTTATTCTCGCAAAATTGCATCGCATTTCCATTTTTATTTAAGCATTAAGCATTTCACAAATATTATGTTTTATCATTATTGCATCTTATACTATATTCTAAATAATTTTATATTTTTATTCAAAGCTTTTAATATTAAACCCCTTTCATATTTGTAATCCATAATCCATTTTCATTTTCCCAACCCAAAATAATTTCTACCCAAAACTAATTAAATTCACACTCTACCAAGCCCAACCCCCACAACCTTTTATCCCCTTTAAACCAAAACCCACAAAACAAAATCCCAACTCCTGAGCCCAAATTATGCCCCAACCGCCATTCCCTTTATTTCCAACCCAATTGGCCCAACACGAGCCCAAACTCCCATTTAAAATCCCCATCGTCCCAATAATCAAAACAGCCCAAACCAAAAAACTCCCAGGCCCAATCGGCCAAACCCAACCCAAAACTCAAGCCCACGACCGACCCATCACCCATCTTCCCAACCCTTTAAACTCCAAAACCCTAAACCAAAAAAAAAAAAAATTGAACGCCTCCCCCAAATCGCCGCACACCCCAGACCCCCCCAACATCACCCCTACACCCCTACCCCGCCACTACCACCACGCTACCCTGACACCGCCGAACCCTCACCAGTTTTGTTTTTCTTCTTTTCTCTCTCACCCTTCCCCAAAAATCAGAGCAGCAGCTCCATTTCCTTTTCGAGATAAGGCTTGTAGCTTTGTCAACCATGGAACAGAGGGTGTTGCTCCATTTTCGTGCTATGAATCACGTAAAGCCTGCAAGGCCATTAAACGTTCGGATTTTGAAGGATTTCGTTTGAATTTCAAAATCCAAAGCCTAAAAACCCCGCCCAAATGAGCCCTAACAAACCCTAAGTTCGTCCTATAAACATTGGCATGTGGAGTCCATTCAAGGGAGGCTTTTTTTGACGAAAAACTCTCGGTTCGTCGAAAGCCAAACCACAAAAATCAATTTTTTAGTAGGTCTCCTTTTTACTCCCATTCTGGTTCAAAAAAGACATAAAAACATTTAGTCCCTTGTCCCTTTCAATTGCATAAACAAATTCCTTTGAGCGGGTCGACGATTCGAGACGACGCCTCAGTTCGCTACCCGAAGAAGGTCCGTAAACTCAAACTCTTCTCAGTTTTCTTATTTTCTGCGTTTTGTGTGTTGTATTACTGATTTAGTGATAATGTAATATATTTGTGTTGTTATGCTTAGTGTTTAGACATGTTTGAGTTTATTAGTTTATTTATGCTTTAGAGATATTTTGATGGATGATTATTGTTGCTCAGAAGAATTAGGATATCAATTAATGAAATACCCTTGTGATAGTTTGGTTTGCTTATGAAGTCATTTCATGTCCAGTTCAGTCTTCAATATGTATTTGTGTTTGGCTTATGAGTTATCCAAACCTTAGGATGAGAAGGGGCAAGGCCATAATAGATACATGAGTCTGATTGTGCATTTTAATGATACAGTTCTGATTATCGTGGCTTTGAGATCGTAATTAAAGCATATGCTTACCATGCCGTGCCTCATAGATTAAATTATCTAGCCATCTTTTCTTTCTCCTTGGTAGTAAGCATGTATGTCCAGCTTAGTTTAATATGTCCTATTTGGCAAAAAAAATGTGTATATGTTTAGGCAATCGAACATTGGTATGCTTAGAATCTTGGTTGTGTACTTCTCCTATATGCTTAAGTGTTTTCATGTCTAAAGTATAGCATGAATTAAATCCGACATATTTTAAATCCAGTCTAATTGGTCTTGTATCTTTGAGAATTTACTATTTGTGTATTCCTAGGTTAACTTAGTCTCTATGTCCCCTTTGTGATTGATCATGTATTTATCCTACTTGTCAAGTGTTGAAATGCCTCCCTATTACCATGGAAGGTCTCTTGAGCCATCATTTCATGTCTACATGTTATACTTTTAAAATAACATTTGCATTAGTGCTTTACACTGTTCTAAACCAGTTTATGCCATGATAAGTCATAATGTCTAATGCATTCTGTTCAGATTTGTGACCATGTTTTCTCATGATAAGCATGCATAGAGTACAAACATGTTGAAGCTTGCTTATTTATATGAAGATTTGGCCTGTGATTTGTGGTATGATGAGCTTGATTCAGCCTGAATGATTAACTTGAGCCTAGTTCAACACAATGCCATACATACTCAAGGAACTGGTCCCAACTGTTAAGCTTGAACTATAATTAGGCATAGTTAATTTAATGTTAAAAACTTAGGAAAACATTCAAAGTGTTATTCATATGCTACTATCTTTGACTTGCATATGCATCTCCTTCATTTGTACATACAGTCATGCCCCCCTCCCCTTTGTGTGATGCATATATACCACCTATTAGGATATATGTTATGCTTGTTTTCCAGTTTCTAAGGCTATCTAAATTAACTTCTCTAGCTTGTAAATATTATAGCTGAATATTATATATATATATGAACATGTTCTCTGTTTTTTTAGAACCCTGCTGGTATGCATTTTTTAAGCAGTATGTGCCCTTATAAAGCATTATCACTGGTTTAATAATCATTGCCTATGTGCTGCTTGTATGCATTCTTTAAGTTTGAAACTTAGTCACAAGAAGTATGTTCAGTTGTTTGGCTAAAATATGGTCAGTGTGTGATTTCTACTTTTCTTGAGTCAATCTCCCCCCCCCCCCCTTCTATTCGAAACCAGTGTTTAACCAAGCTGCATTTACTCCCTCTTATTTAAATAACTCCAGATTTACATGCTTATGGTCTAAGAGTGCTCATCTTTTCTATATGGGAACACCATGGGAATACTCTGTTTGAAATTGCTTTTGTCCCTTTTCTTGTGTTTAAGTATATGGGTGGTATACTTCTGAATATACAAGGCATATATCTTCTGAATTTTCGTGTATATCAGTTTTATGTGGCTAAATGAGTGTCCAATATGGGTTGGTATATCGATAAATGTATGGTAATTGGCCCTTATGCATCTGGTTTGTTTTCTTTAAATGCAAAGGTCATTATATTGGGTTTGCTTTTATATGCGCACTGTTTGATTTACCAAAGCCCAGTTTGAATTAATATTGTTTGGGCCTGCTACTTTGTCTATTCATGTTACGTGGGCTAATAAAGCCTAGATCTGAATTACATCATCCAAATTATTATGTCTTGGCTTACTGTTTTATTTTAGTTGTAAATTAGTTAAATATGTAGGACGTGTGTTTAATTTGATTGTTTTTTTTAACTATTATGATTAGGGTGTTTCCTAACTGACCTATGTGTTTCCCCCCCCCCCCTTTCCTTGTGCATGTCTCGTGGGCCTGTGGGCCCACACCTTATTGATTCACGACTGTTTGAGCTGGTGGGTTTGACGACATATTACCTTTCATGAATTATTTATTTACATTTTTTCTTATATGTACACTTTCATGTTCTGTCTACTAATCGTTTTCTTTTCTTTATTTACATGAAATGCATCGGGAGCTACGAAGAGTTTCGTTATGAGACTCATCGTGATCATTGCCTAACGAAGACCCGCATTCACACTCCTTGCATTCTCCAACCTCGGAAATTCAAAACCCATAGGGCGAGATGACATCGTCATTCATCTTAGTTTTTCCATTCATTGTTATTCTTCCATTTTCCTTATTGCTATTTTGGTCTGTAATAATTATTTAATGCTTGTGTGATTGTTAGGATATTTAGAATAATTAGGCCATGAATGGATAAATAGTAGGGTAGCTTAAAACCCGTCGCTAGTTTATTTACTTATAGGCCCGGTTAATTCAAATTTAGAAATCCTCCGCTAGTTTCATTTATCTTTTAGGCTCGTCATGCATAGTTAAAAAAAATTCAAAACAAACTTTGATCATCTTTTATTCGCATTATTAATTATACAAAGTTTATCCCTTTTTATCATCATTAATTGTACAACTCAAAATGATTTCCAAAAAAGGTTTACTTTGGCATTATAAACTATTCAATTTTTTTTTTTTTACTATTAATTGTTACAAATGCATATTCTCTCAACTTTACATGTATTTTTCTTTAATATCATACGAATGCTTACTTGTGTAAAAAATGCATTCTTTACTAAATATTTGCAACATTAGTTTAACTTTCTATTCTTAAATTGCATTTTTTCCTTAGCAATAATTAACCTGAGTTTGACCGGATAACCGCAAGTTAGCGGATCTTAAAGGATGCATAAACCCTTCCCTTTAGGATAATAAAGAACCCTTACCTAGAATCTCACTAGTTCCGCAGACCTTAAAATTGGAGTTACATTGCAGCATTTAATTTAATATTTAGGTGTCCTAATTCACCGTAAAAAATAATTAGGTGGCGACTCCTTAAATCATTAACCCAGGAATCATCAAAATATGTCTTGCCCCGTTTTGACTGAGCAGGTCAAAATAGGGTGCGACAGCATGGCGATTCCACTGGGGAATTTTCAGGTTCTTAACCATAGCAAATCCAGGTTACTTATTACTGTGCTTTATTTTTTGCTCCTTATTTGATTTAATACTTTAATTTGTTTTCATTGTAAAATTTTGCATAACTGCTTTAATTGCTATATCCTCTTACTGCTTTCCTTAAATTGGCATTCCGCTCATATTTCCTCCATTACGGAAAATTGACACTATCACACATTACACGCGAGGTGTGTTTTGCGCACCCGCAAATTTCTTTCAAATTACCAAATTTTTAGGAGAGTTGGTATATGCGCGGAGCGTCCGGACCATCCGGTTGGCCGCGTTGCCTTCTCACTCGAGCAGTCCGCTCGGGAACTTTGAGTCTAGTCAGCCAAATCTTAGAAAATTTAGGATAGAGCTATACCACCCTTTATCTTAAGTCATGCATGCATACACCTTAGGTGGGTCGATCCTTGGCATCGACTCCACATTTAAGAAATCCACCAAATTGTCAACTGGTTCTACAACCCAACGACCATATCATCATATTATGTGTAGCATGATAATGATAGAACTGATGCAAGCCTAATCATTGAAATATCAAAATTGGGAAAATTATACTTTCTTTCTTTTACTATTTTTAGGATGGATCAAGTTCCGCAAATCTCTGAAGTTAGGATGGTGAGTAGCACTCCGAGTAAGCTGAGAGTATGGAGGGAGAATTTTGACCTTGGCAGCCAAATGGCGATTAGAAGAAAGTTGGGATGCCTCATTTCACAGTTTGACATCACTCCTGATCAACATTTGGTCAGAGCATTAATTCATTTTTGGGATCCAGACCGGGTTGTCTTCAAATTCAACGATTTTGAGCTCACTCCCACTTTGGAAGAAATCAACTATTTCACCAATTTGATTTATCAAGACATAGGTCAAATCATCCCTCACGGCCAGTCTGGAAAGAAATTCCTGCGCTATTTGGGGTTAAAAAACACCAAAAAACTTCGATGCTTTGAAAATAACTGGGTTTCCCTATAATACCTTTATGAGAGATATGGCCGTCGAGATAGTTACAAGTCATTTAGAAAAGAATTCTCTTGCACTCCTGACCACTGGCAAGCCAGGGACCCTATTGCATTTGCTGTCGCTTTACTGGGTATTCTAGTGTTCCCACTTGAGCACGGGAAAATAAGTACTTGCATATGTTCTGTGGCTCGAGCAATTTTTGAGGGAGTTGACGGTGCGCAGCTCACTTTGGTCCCTATGATACTGGCAGAAATGCTTTGGGCTCTCAGAAAATGTAAAAGAGGCAAAACAAATTTCTTCAAAGGTTGCAACCTTATCCTACAGATATTGGCGATAGAACATTTCTATCAGCGTTCGAACATGACAGATATTTGCTTCAGTGAGTCAAACAAGACCGCCAGCTTCTACGACAGGACGAAACATTTTTTGTCACCAGTCGGCACCAAGGATTGGTATGAGTTTCTAGCATCCCGTATTAGTGATCAGATTCAATGGAAATACACATTGCTCCCAAACGCCAAGAAAGCCTATGTGAGATGCAGAAGGCTTTACTACATTGAGCTCATCGGGTTGAAAGAACTCCAGCCATATGCGCCACTACGCGTACTACGACAGTTCGGTCAAAAGCAGATATTCCCTCTCCAAGCAAATATGAGAGTTTCAGAAATTCAATTCGGACCGAATTGAATTGTCCCTAGAGCCAGGCAGATTCTCCATGAATGGGATAGTGTGGATAAAATAGACGTGGGAGATGGACAAGCAGGGAATACTCCTAAATATTGTGCATGGCTTCGAGAAGGTCACGACAACTCGGATCTTAGCCCCGAGGGAGAATCAGGTTTCGAGGATGTAGGCACAACGATCTGGATAAGGACTTGTCGGCTCAAAAACACAGTTATTACTCCTGAGATGTGGTCTCAAATGCAGGACATAGTGCAATATTTAGAGAACGCATGAGCCGGACCTAGCAGTGTTAGGGCTCCATCTTCATCTATGTAATCACAAATGAAATTTTAGCTTGGTTATCAACCCTGTTATTGTATGCACTATTATTACAGTAAATTTCAACCTTTAACTTTGTTCCCAACAAAAGTATTCCAATTTGACGGCTTGAATCAATTTATCAATATCTTGCATATTTGGCGTTTAAGCCCACCTCTGGCATAAGAGAGGCCCCCATGCACATTAGGACGCGCATTTAATTTCCATATAATCCGCTCAAGCTACTGCTTTCAAGCTTTCCCACTCTATACATGTTATTCAAAGCAATAATTATTCATCTCATACTAACTTGGTTTGCTTCATTTTTGAAGAAGGTTTATTTTGCCTACTTTATTTCCCAAAAAGTTGATTCGCGTTGATTGGCGGCGGAACACCCCTACTTCCACGAGATCCAAGGCACAATCATCGACAAAATGACTGATTGAGGGCATCCGAACAAACCGGTTTGGGACTTGTCGCTCTTAGGAGGTGAACCAGAGACATTGGAAAGGAGAAATACTACCGTCGGGATGAATACCTCGCCCAATTTGTTGCGACAAATGGCAACCATGCGGCCGAGATCGGCGGCTCCGAAATCTTACCAATCTTTCCATCAGCCTTAATACTCCACTCCCTGAACAAGGGACGAGCGTGACTGCACCACAAACCTTTCCATCTCCTGAACCGCCATTTCCCCAGAACCTTCCCCAAAATCCCTTACCAAGCAGAACCAATCCTCAACTCGCCAGCCCACAACGTACCAATCCGCATCCTATCAACCCACAGGCCAGTCCACAATAAAGCCCGCTACAAAATGACCCAGTATCCTTCACAGCTAGCTCCATATACGCCTCAAGCTCCACTTACCCAAACTACCCCACTAGTCCAAAATATCCCTCCAACAAAAAATTACCAGGCAGCCCAACAAATACCGATGGCACATATCACTAATAAGCAGTAGGTGCCTCCAGTATATGCAATGGAAGCCCAACCCTTTACTTCTACCATACTAAACATACCTCCTCGGGAGATAGACCAATATGAAGAGATGGAAAGGCAAGTAAGGATTAAAACTGATAAAAGTATGGCGAGAGAAATTCATAGCCTGAAAGAAGCGTTCAAGAACATTCAGACCAGCAAGGGGCATGAAGGACTCGAGTACGAAGATCTCTATATGCATCCCGACGTTCAGTTGCCTATCGGATACAATGTGCCAAAATTTGACCTATTTGATGGGAAAGGGAATCCTCGCGCTCATTTGAGATCGTACTGTGACAAGCTGGTTGGAGTAAGTAAGGACCAGGCCATCATAATGAAGTTGTTTATAAGGAGTTTGACAAGAGAAGCGCTCGACTGGTACACAAGCCAGGACCCACAAAAATGGCATAACTGGGGCGCAATGGCACAGGAATTTGTGGATAGGTTCAGGTTTAACATCGACACAGTCTTAGATAGATTTTATTTGATGAAATTGGAGAAGAAATCTACAGAGACCTTCAGAGAATATGCCATGAGGTGGAGGGCGGAAGCAGCAAAAGTTCAGCCCCCGATGGCGGAAAGCGAGATGACCACGCTCTTTGTGCAATCTATGAAGGATGCAACTTACTATGAAAGAATGATAAGCGTCATCGGACGGAATTTCTCCGAAGTGGTAAGGATGGGAGATTTCATAGAAGAGGGTATCAAAACGGGAAGAATCACAAACTTGGCGGCATTGCAGGCGACGAGTAAGGCCATTCAGTCAGACTCATTTGGAAGTGCAATTAAGAAGATGAGGGATGGAGCATCCCCTGTCATGGCGGTCCAGGAGCATAGGTCCAACCAAATGTCAACCTACCAAAGCCCATCATCCCAGCCTCCCTACTATAATCAAAACACCCAAAATCCTCAGCCCTCCTACTATGGCCAAAGCACACAAAGCCCTCAGCCTTATTGCCAACACTCTCCTACTCCCTGCCCTATCTACCATACCCAGCCAATATACAGCCCACCACGAGCACCTACCTATCCGAATTCTCTGCAGTATCAACCCACATATCCACCTCAGCCACGAGCTCATCCACAAAATGCTCCCAGACCCCGTGCGAATTACGAAAGAAGGCCAGTCAAAACATATACACCTCTAACCGAACCCCTAGCCTAGTTGTATGAAAGATTGAGGACCGCGGGAATACTCCAGCCCATCTCAGGGCATATCCCCAATCCTATTCCCAGATCATACGATGAGACTAAGCATTGTGCATACCACTCTGGAATCACTGGACATGACACTGGAGTTTGCTTTGCCCTCAAAGACAAGATCGAGGCGTTAATCAAAGAAGGAATTATCCAACTAAAATGACCTCCCCCTAATGTAAACAATAACCCTTTGCCAAATCATGATCATGCCAATGTAAACATGATTACTGTTGATGAAGAAAACAGTTTGGAAGGGACCATTGTGCCGGTCCGAACAGAGGAAAAAGTTGAATCATCGACCTTGATCACCACTATAATTACAGTTCAGGTGAGGGCACCGTTTGAAGTGGAAGTACTTCCTCCGAAATCGCGGATAGTGACGCCGTTTGTTGATACCAAAACTGCCCCTTCGAGCTATTCGATTGGGGAAAGGAGAAACAAATTGTAGAAGTTGTCATCGTTGGTATGACAAGATCCGGATGATGTTATGCCCCTGCAGAAAATCAAAAAAAGGCTGTAACAGAGACCGAAGTGGAAGCGTTCTGGAGGAAAATGCCAACCAAGGAGTATTCCGTTGTAGAACAATTGAAGAAAACACCGGCTCAAATTTCTTTGCTATCATTGTTGATGAATTCTCCGGACCACGGACGTGCTTTATTGGAAGTACTCAAAGAAGCTTATGTTCCGAGAGAGACCACAGGCGAGAAACTCTCGGCCTTGGTCGGACAGATCTTAGAGGCCCATAAAGTCTCTTTTCATGACAAAGAATTACCACCTGAGGGTTTGGGCCACAACAAAGCTTTGAACATAACGGTAAAGTGCATGAACAAGTTCATTTCTAAGGTATTGATTGATGGAGGCTCAGCCGTCAATATTTGTCCCGTGGCGACTCTCCGAGCTTTGGGAATTAGCATTGGAAGGATTCTCGAAAGTCATGTGAGAGTTAAACGCTTTGATGGAGCCCAAAGGAGCGTTATGGGAGAAATGGATTTAACATTGCAAGTAGGACCCGTAGAGTTCGTCGTGGAATTTCAAGTGTTAGACATATCTACCGGTTATAATCTGCTAATGGGGAAACCTTGGATCCATGTGGTCAGTGCGATTCCATCTACTCTACACGAGCACGAAGTTTGTCTGGGATCATCATGAGGTCGTGATACACGGAGAAGGGAGCAATTCAATATATCCCGAAGGACAAATCCCTGCTGTTGAAAGCGTAGATATACTGGATGGGTCTGTCTTCCATATCAGAGAAATTACATGTGCCTCAAAAGCTAAAAAACTGAAATTACCTCGGGTTCTCACAATGGTGGCCCAGGAAATGTTGAAGAATGGCTTTAAGCCCGGTCAAGGCCTCGGATTGAATTTAGAAGGTATGGTAGAGCATGTTCACTTGCTCAGTAAGAAGGATAGTTTTGGTCTCGGATACAAACCCACTTCTGAAGAAGTCGTGTCAGTCAACCTCCGAAAGAAAAGAGACACTCCCCTGCCAAAGCCTGTTCCACCTCTGAATCAGTCATTTGTCAAAGCATATGATGCTCAGGAGTCAAAGGAAGATGATGCAGACAACCTCGCGGAAGTACTTAAAAGTCTTTTCATTGCAGGAGAAGAAATGAAATGCAATGTAATCCTAGATGATTCTGCTGAAGACCCAACCATTTGGGATGCAGAACATGGAGATGTTTTAAAAAATTGGACCTGTGCCCTAGCCTGTTTCTCAGGAAGCTTGGTAGAAATTACCTTAGTATTTTTTTTGAAACAATGCGATTCTGATTGAGGCTTGAATCGCATCTATGAATTTTAATGTGTTTTGCCTCCATCTTTTGAAAGCTTAAATGACAAATCCACTTTGCTTTTGCTATTTCTAAACTTATTTTGTTTACTAATTTTCTTTTCTCTTTCAGCATGCAAACTAATAAATCTGTCGATAATGTGAATGTGATATGTAATGAAACAAACAAACAGAATCCAAACAATGAACAGGACTTCGAAGAGTATGAAGAGGACTCGCAGCCAGAAGAATTGACAGATGAATTGGAGCGTTTTGAGAGTAAGCCAAAGCCAAATTTAGATGAAACTGAGGCAGTAAATTTGGGAGATGCGGAATATGTGAAAGAAACGAGAATCAACGTCCATCTGAGCAGCCCACAAAATAAAGAGCTGACGGATCTTTTGAGGCAATATATCGACGTATTTGCTTGGTCTTATGACGATATGCCAGGGCTAAGCACGAATATTGTTTCGCATAGATTGCCTATTGATCCATCATGCCCTCCGGTGAAACAAAAACCAAGGAAAATCAAGCCTGATTTGAGTTTAAAGGTCAAGGAAGAGGTGTCCAAGCAATTCGATGCAAAGGTCATTCGAGTCACAAGATACCCCACTTGGTTGGCCAACATTGTACCTGTGCCAAAGAAAGATGGAAAGATACGGGTGTGCGTGGATTATCGGGATCTCAACAGGGCCAGCCCGAAAGATGACTTCCCTCTTCCAAATATTCACATACTCATTGACAACTGTGCGAAGCATGAATTGCAATCATTTGTTGATTGCTTATTTGGTTACCACCAAATCTTGATGGATGAAGAAGGCGAGAAAAAGACTACATTCACTACACCTTGGGAGTATCATTGCGGGTAATCTTTGTTCGGACTCAAGAATGCAGGTGCCACCTACATGAGGGCCATGACTACCATTTTCCATGATATGATCCACAAAGAAATTGAGGTCTACGTGGATGACGTTATTATCAAGTCGCGAAGGACTTCAGATCACTTGACAGATTTAGAGAAGTTTTTTGACCGACTGAGGCGGTATAACCTGAAATTAAATCCCGAAAAGTGCGCATTTGGTGTCCCTACTGGGAAGTTATTAGGTTTCATCGTGAGTAGAAGAGGTATTGAATTGGACCCCTCAAAGGTAAAAGCTATCCAAGACTTGCCTCCTCCAAAGAGTCGAAAGGACGTGATGAGTTTCCTTGGTCGCCTCAACTACATCAGCAGGTTCATAGCACAATCAACAGTGATATGTGAGCCAATATTCAAGCTACTGAAGAAAGACGCTGCTACCAAGTGGACATCGGATTGCCAGCAAGCTTTTGATAGAATCAAAGAATACTTGTCTAACCCACCCGTTTTGGTGCCTCCAGAACCCGGAAGGCCGTTGCTGTTATATCTGTCTGTGTTAGAAAATGTATTTGGATGCGTGCTGGGACAACACGATAAAACAGGAAATAAGGAGCAAGCTATATACTACTTGAGCAAGAAGTTCACACCTTACGAAGCTCGATATACTTTGCTGTAGCGCACTTGTTGTGCCTTGACATGGATTGCACAAAGGTTTAGACATTATCTGTCTGCATATACCACTTATCTCATCTCCAGATTGGACCCACTCAAATACATCTTTCATAAGCCCATGCCCACTGGGAAGCTAGCAAAGTGGCAAATCTTGCTAAGTGAGTTCGATATCATATATGTTACCCAAAAGGCTATCAAAGGACAAGCATTAGCCGACCATCTTGCTGAAAACCTCGTAGACGAAGAATATATGCCCCTCCGGACTTATTTTCCGGACGAGGAGGTATTGTTTGTTGGGGAAGATATTTCCGAAGAATACCCGGGTTGGAGAATGTTCTTCGACGGAGCTGTAAACTTCAAATGAGTTGGTATCGGAGCAGTTTTGATTTCAGAATCGGGTCAACACTACCCAATTTCGGTGAAGCTCCGATTTCCGTGCACCAACAATATGGCGGAATATGAAGCTTGTATACTCGGACTTAGAATGGCCGTTGATATGAACATTCAAGAACTAGTGGTTATAGGTGATTTAGACTTATTGATTCACCAGGTGCAAGGTGAATGGGCCACCAAGAACGTGAAGATACTTCCTTACCTGCATTGCGTGAAAGAATTATGCAAAAGGTTCAGCGAAATAGAATTCAAGCATATCCCACGAACTCAAAATGAGTTCGCTGATGCTCTGGCAACTCTGTCCTCCATGATTCAACATCCGGACAAGAATTACATTGATCCCATCAAGGTGAACTTATCGGATCAGTCGGCCTATTGTTTCCATATAGATGAAGAGTTGGATGGGAAGCCCTGGTACCACGACATTAAGAGGTATCTCGAAGCAGGCGAATATCCAGAAAGCATAACCAGCACACAAAAGAAGACACTTCGGAGGTCAGCAAACCATTTCTTCCTAAATGGAGAAATCCTTTATCGGAGGACTCCAGATCTAGGTTTGTTAAGATGTGTCGATGCCTGAGAGGCAAGCCGTTTAGTTGAAGAGATACACGGAGGCACGTGCGGGCCTCATATGAATGGTTTCACTTTAGCAAAAAAGATTCTAAGAGCAGGGTACTTTTGGATGACCATGGAAACCGATTGCATTCACTTTGTGCAGAAATGCCATCAATGTCAGATTCATGGCGATTTAATCAGGGTACCTCCTAACAAACTCAATGTGACGAGCTCTCCTTGGCCATTCGCAGCTTGGGGCATGGATGTCATTGGCCCTATTGAACCTGCCGCATCAAATGGACACCGATTCATTCTAGTGGCAATTGACTATTTCACAAAGTGGGTAGAAGCATCATCCCACAAGTCAGTGACAAAGAAAGTGGTAGTTGATTTTGTCTGCAATAACATCATTTGCCGATTTGGAATTCCTGAGTCGATTATAACAGACAATGGAGCCAATCTCAACAATAATCTGATAAATGAGATATGCGAAAAGTTTAAGATCACTCACCGAAATTCCACTCCATATTGACCTCAGATGAACGGAGCAGTCGAAGCAGCCAACAAGAACATCAAAAAGATACTGTGAAAGATGATTGATAATTACAAGCACTGGCATGAGCATTTGCCCTTTGCACTTTTGGGCTATCGCACTACAATCAGGACTTCTACTGGGGCAACACCGTATCTTTTGGTCTATGGAACAGAAGCTGTGTTACCAGCAGAAATGGAAATACCATCTTTGAGAATTATCCAAGAAGCCGAGCTGAGCGAAGCAAAATGGATACAGAATCGGTATGAACAATTGATGTTGATTGATGAAAAGCGATTGAACGTTGTCTGCCACGGGCAACTTTATCAAAACAGAATGGCCAAAGCTTTCAACAGGAAAGTAAAACCAAGGACTTTCAAACCGGGGCAATTGGTGCTAAAACGTATATTCCCGCACCAAAGTGAAACTAAAGGAAAGTTCACACCTAACTGGCAAGGGCCTTATATGGTTCACCGGGTGTTAACTGGAGGAGCATTAATTCTAGCTGAAATGGACGGTGAAGTATGGCCAAAAGCTATCAACGCAGATGCAGTGAAAAGATACTACATTTAGGACTTTTTCTATGTAATGCACTTCTTATGTTGTAAAAGTTGCGCTCCCTGGCGGGATACTCAAAGAACCCATGTTGGGTTCTGTTTCTTTAGATCATAAATTCCCCCAAAAACACATTTCTTTGTAACATGAACTACGTTATGACCTGATTCCCTCGGCGGGATAAGTAGGCGGCCACAACGGCTTCGGTCCCATCTTTAGAAATCCTTACAATCCCTTTTGTTTGTAATGAACTACATTATGACCTGATTCCCTCATGGGGATACGTAGGTGGTCTAAATCGGCTTCGGTCCCACCATTAGGAAATCTTTTTACTTTATCTCACACATGACACAATGCACCCATCTGATCACCCTGATAGGGCAGACAAGCAATCTACACAAGACTCGGTTGTCCGTTCAAAAGATCGTCATTCTCACATATCGGAAACGGGGGCATTTTTTAAGGGATCACTGCCAGAGGACGCCGATAAACATGGAAAAACATCGGCAAACTAAGTCTTCAGCCAGAAGAATTTTGGATAAGACGTTTGCTTTGTTTCACCGCATGTCACTATTCGACAGACATTTACATATATGCATACTTTCTTATAAGCAGATTATTTTCAACAAACATTTTCGTTAGAGTTCAACAGAATTTTACCGATATGCATACTTGTTATAAACAAATTGTTTTCGACAAATGTTTTCATTAATGGCTATCCAATACGGGGAGCTAGAAAAGGGCTACAGGTCCAGGTTAGCAGGACATGCAAATACCAAGGCCAAAGCTACAAAGTCAACGCGAATCAACTCCCCCCTCCCAAAACTCATAAATTTATTTGAGTACAGGTTCTTCAGGTCAGTCGATGGGGAAGCCGCAACATTTATGCGCAAATTCGCAAGGGGGCCTCCGCATCACAACTCACTACAAGGATCACTTTCCTGTTTGGAGAATGTACAAAGACGTCATGCTAACCTGCAGGCTCCCAACCGTGTTATGTCCATGCGAAGAACGGTATTTCGACTTACAGGGTCACATTCTCATCCACTCAACTTTTGCATCGCTTTTGTCCACGCATTAACTATCATGGCATGGCAGTTCGACCATAGGGTCACACTTTACATTACATTAACACGACGACATTAAATCAGGCACCCACCTCCTAATGCGGATATTCATTTTAAATCAGGCGCCCACCTTCTAATGCGGGTATTTCATTTTAAATCAGGCGCCCACCTTCTAATGCGGGTATGTTTTAAATCAGGCACCCACCTTCTAATGCGGGTATTCATTTTAAATCAGGCGCCCACCTTCTAATGCGGGTATTTCATTTTAAATCAGGCGCCCACCTTCTAATGCGGGTATGTTTTAAATCAGGCACCCACCTTCTAATGCATGTATTTCATTTTAAATCAGGCGCCCACCTTCTAATGCGGGTATGTTTTAAATCAGGCACCCACCTCCTAATGCGGGTATTCATTTTAAATCAGGCGCCCACCTTCTAATGCGGGTATGTTTTAAATCAGGCGCCCACCTTCTAATGCGGGTATGTTTTAAATCAGGCGCCCACCTCCTAATGCGGGTATTTCATTTTAAATCAGGCGCCCACCTCCTAATGCGGGTATTCATTTTAAATCAAGCGCCCACCTTCTAATGCGAGTATTTCATTTTAAATCAGGCACCCACCTCCTAATGCTGGTATTCATTTTAAATCAGGCGCCCACCTTCTAATGCGGGTATTTCATTTTAAATCAGGCGCCCACCTTCTAATGCGGGTATGTTTTAAATCAGGCGCCCACCTTCTGATGCGGGTATGTTTTAAATCAGGCGCCCACCTTCTAATGCGGGTATGTTTTAAATCAGGCGCCCACCTTCTAATGCGGGTATATTTTAAATCAGGCGCCCACCTTCTAATGCGGGTATGTTTAAATCAGGCGCCCACCTTCTAATGCGGGTATGTTTTAAATCAGGCACCCACCTTCTAATACGGGTATGTTATTTAAATCAGGCGCCCACCTTCTAATGCGGGTATTTCATATTTAAATCAGGCGCCCACCTTCTAATGCGGGTATTTCATTTTAAATCAGGCGCCCACCTTCTAATGTAGGTATGTTATTTAAATAGGCGCCCGCCTTCTAATGCGGGTATTTCATTTTTAAATCAGGCGCCCACCTTCTAATGCGGGTATTCTTATTTTTAAACGGCACCCACCAACGGCGTCGTCTGCACAACATTTAAGCAATGACATCATTTCAACTTACAAAGTCATATTCTCACATACATATCTTATGCAACAGTTATGCACTAACTTTTATCTTAGCTCTAGTCCACAGGAATTTGAATCTGCGGGAGCTTTCAGCACAACGTGGAACTATATCTTACGGCGAACCGAGGCAATTTGGTCAACGACCTACTTCGAACGTCGATCCGCTCTTTCCCAATAGTTCTATTACATCTGCGACCAGTGTCATCATAACTCGACACTGGGGCAATATTTCTTGAATCCGCATCAACTTTTTCAATATATTCTCCCTCGAAATTCTGTTTCTACCATGCATCCCTAATCGTCCTTCGAGTCCCGATGATCAGGACAAAATTGGCTACTCAGTCAACTTCTTTGTTCGAAAACTCTTTCATCGTCTCCGGCCAAAGAGGGGCAGCTGTTGACACCCAATTTCGTCCCATTCTTTCCAAATCATTTGCAATTTTAAATATTTTAACACCTCAAAACAATTTTAATCTATATACATACATGCGTATATATATATATATATATATATATATGTATATATATTATTCTCTTATCATTATTATTATTCGCATTTTTTACTATCATTTGCATCTTTATCATCATCATAAGTTTTATCCGAAAATTCTATGTTATTCTCGCAAAATTGCATCGCATTTCCATTTTTATTTAAGCATTAAGCATTTTACAAATATTATATTTTATCATTATCACATCTTATACTATATTCTAAATAATTTTACATTTTTATTCAAAGCTTTTAATATTAAACCCCTTTCATATTTGTAATCCATAATCCATTTTCATTTTCCCAACCCAAAACAATTTCTACCCAAAACTAATTAAATTCACACTCTACCAAGCCCAACCCCCACAACCTTTTATCCCCTTTAAACCAAAACCCACAAAACAAAATCCCAACTCCTGAGCCCAAATTATGCCCCAACAGGCCATTCCCTTTATTTCCAACCCAATTGGCCCAACACCCGAGCTCAAACTCCCCATTTAAAATCCCCATCGTCCTAATAATCAAAACAGCCCAAACCAAAAAAAAACTCCCGAGTCCAATCGGCCAAACCCAACCCAAAACTCAAGCGCGACACGACCCATCACCCATCTTCCCAACCCTTTAAACTCCAAAACCCTAAACGAAAAACAAAAAAAATAATTTTTTGAACGCCTCACCCAAATCGCCACACACCCCAGACCCCCCAACATCACCCCTACACCCCTACCCCGCCACTACCACCACGCTACCCTGACACCGCCGAACCCTCACCAGTTTTGTTTTTCTTCTTTTCTCTCTCACCCTTCCCTAAAAATCAGAGCAGCAACTCCATTTCCTTTTTGAGATAAGGCTTGTAGCTTTGTCAACCATGGAACAGAGGGTGTTGCTCCATTTTTGTGCTATGAATCACGTGAAGCCTGCAAGGCCATTAAACGTTCGGATTTTGAAGGATTTCGTTTGAATTTCAAAATCCAAAGCCTAAAAACCCCGCCCAAATGAGCCCTAACAAACCCTAAGTTAGTCCTATAAATATTGGCATGTGGAGTCCATTCAAGGGAGGCTTTTTGATGAAAAACTCTCGGTTCGTCGAAAGCCAAACCACAAAAATCAATTTTTTAGTAGGTCTCCTTTTTACTCCCATTCTGGTTCGAAAAAGACATAAAAACATTTAGTCCCTTGTCCCTTTCAATTGCATAAACAAATTCCTTTGGCGAATTCGACGATTGAGGCAGCGCCTCGATTCGCTACGAAGAAGGTCAGTAAACTCAAACTCTTCTCAGTTTTCTTATTTTCTGCGTTTTGTGTGTTGTATTACTGATTTAGTGATAATGTAATATATTTGTGTTGTTATGCTTAGTGTTTAGACATGTTTGAGTTTATTAGTTTATTTATGCTTTAGAGATATTTTGATGGATGATTATTGTTGCTCAGAAGAATTAGGATATCAATTAATTAAATACCCTTGCGATAGTTTGGTTTGCTTATGAAGTCATTTCATGTCCAGTTCAGTCTTCAATATGTATTTGTGTTTGGCTTATGAGTTATCCAAACCTTAGGATGAGAAGGGGCAAGGCCATAATAGATGCATGAGTCTGATTGTGCATTTTAATGATGCAGTTCTGAGTTATATGTGGCCTGAGATCGAAATTAAAGCATATGCTTACCTAGTGCCTCATAGATTAAATTATCTAGCCATCTTTTCTTTCTCCTTGGTAGTAAGCATGTATGTCCAGCTTAGTTTAATATGTCCTATTTGGCAAAAAAAATGTGTATATGTTTAGGCAATCGAACATTGGTATGCTTAGAATCTTGGTTGTGTACTTCTCCCATATGCTTAAGTGTTTTCATGTCTAAAGCATAGCATGAATGAAATCCGGCATATTTCAAATCCAGTCTAATTGGTCTTGTATCTTTGAGAATTTACTATTTGTGTATTCCTAGGTTAACTTAGTCTCTATGTCCCCTTTGTGATTGATCATGTATTTATCCTACTTGTCAAGTGTTGAAATGCCTTCCTATTACCATGGAAGGTCTCTTGAGCCATCATTTCATGTCTACATGTTATACTTTTAAAATAACATTTGCATTAGTGTTTTACACTGTTCTAAACCAGTTTATGCCATGATAAGTCATAATGTCTAATGCATTCTGTTCAGATTTGTGACCATGTTTTCTCATGATAAGCATGCATAGAGTACAAACATATTGAAGCTTGCTTATTTATATGAAGATTTGGCCTGTGATTTGTGGTATGATGAGCTTGATTCAGCTTGAATGATTAACTTGAGCCTAGTTCAACACAATGCCATACATACTCAAGGAACTGGTCCCAATTGTTAAGCTTGAACTATAATTAGGCATAGTTAATTTAATGTTAAAAACTTAGGAAAACATTCAAAGTGTTATTCATATGCTACTATCTTTGACTTGCATATGCATCTCCTTCATTTGTACATCTGACCATGCCCCCTTTGTGTGATGCATATATACCACCTATTAGGATATATGTTATGCTTGTTTTCCAGTTTCTAAGGCTATCTAAATTAACTTCTCTAGCTTGTAAATATTATAGCTGAATATTATATATATATATATGAACATGTTCTCTGTTTTTTTAGAACCCTGTTGGTATGCATTTTTTAAGCAGTATGTGCCCTTATAAAACATTATCACTGGTCTAATAATCATTGCCTATGTGTTGCTTGTATGCATTCTTTAAGTTTGAAACTTAGTCACAAGAAGTATGTTCAGTTGTTTGGCTAAAATATGGTCAGTGTGTGATTTCTACTTTTCTTGAGTCAATCTCCCCCCCCCCCTCCCCTTCTATTCGAAACCAGTGTTTAACCAAGCTGCATTTACTCCCTCTTATTTAAATAACTCCAGATTTGCATGCTTATGGTCTAAGAGTGCTCATCTTTTCTATATGGGAACACCATGGGAATACTCTGTTTGAAATTGCTTTTGTCCCTTTTCTTGTGTTTAAGAATATGGGTGGTATACTTCAGAATATACAAGGCATATATCTTCTGAATTTTCGTGTATATCAGTTTTATGTGGCTAAATGAGTGTCCAATATGGGTTGGTATATCGATAAATGTATGGTAATTGGCCTTTATGCATCTGGTTTGTTTTCTTTAAATGCAAAGGTCATTATATTGGGTTTGCTTTTATATGCGCACTGTTTGATTTACCAAAGCCCAGTTTGAATTAATATTGTTTGGGCCTGCTACTTTGTCTATTCATGTTACGTGGGCTAATAAAGCCTAGATCTGAATTACATCATCCAAATTATTATGTCTTGGCTTACTATTTTATTTTAGTTGTAAATTAGTTAAATATGTAGGACGTGTGTTTAATTTGATTGTTTTTTTTAACTATTATGATTAGGGTGTTTCCTAACTGACCTATGTGTTTCCCCCCCCCCCCCCTTTCCTTGTGCATGTCTCGTGGGCCTGTGGGCCCACACCTTATTGATTCACGATTGTTTGAGCTGGTGGGTTTGACGACATATTACCTTTCATGAATTATTTATTTACATTTTTTCTTATATGTACACTTTCATGTTCTGTCTACTAATCATTTTCTTTTCTTTATTTACATGAAATGCATCGGGAGCTACGAAGAGTTTCGTTATGAGACTCATCGTGATCATTGCCTAACGAAGACCCGCATTCACACTCCTTGCATTCTCCAACCTCGGAAATTCAAAACCCATAGGGCGAGATGACATCGTCATTCATCTTAGTTTTTCCATTCATTGTTATTCTTCCATTTTCCTTATTGCTATTTTGGTCTGTAATAATTATTTAATGCTTGTGTGATTGTTAGGATATTTAAAATAATTAGGCCATGAATGGATAAATAGTAGGGTAGCTTAAAACCCGTCGCTAGTTTATTTACTTATAGGCCCGGTTAATTCAAATTTAGAAATTCTCCGCTAGTTTCATTTATCTTTAAGGCTCGTCATGCATAGTTAAAAAAAATTCAAAACAAACTTTGATCATCTTTTATTCGCATTATTAATTATACAAAGTTTATCCCTTTTTATCATCATTAATTGTACAGCTCAAAATGATTTCCAAAAAAGGTTTACTTTGGCATTATAAACTATTCAATTTTTTTTTTTTTACTATTAATTGTTACAAATGCATATTCTCTCAACTTTACATGTATTTTTCTTTAATATCATACGAATGCTTACTTGTGTAAAAAATGCATTCTTTACTAAATATTTGCAACATTAGTTTAACTTTCTATTCTTAAATTGCATTTTTTCCTTAGCAATAATTAACCTGAGTTTGACCGGATAACCGCAAGTTAGCGGATCTTAAAGGATGCTTAATCCCTTCCCTTTAGGATAATAAAGAACCCTTACCTAGAATCTCACTAGTTCCGCAGACCTTAAAATTAGAGTTACATTGCAGCATTTAATTTAATATTTAGGTGTCCTAATTCATCGTAAAAAATAATTAGGTGGCGACTCCTTAAATCATTTACCCAGGAATCATCAAAATATGTCTTGCCCCGTTTTGACTGAGCGTGTCAAAATAGGGTGCGACACCTGTCCACTGCCAACAATAATATATTTATTATTACTCATATTAAAATAAGATGAGAGATTATTTGACCCTTATTTACTTATTTGACCCTTCCCACAAACTCTATGTGGAGTTTGTGATGCATGAGGATGGGTGGCACGGATCCCGAAGTGTATTTATACGAGTTTTGGATGAAAAAACCCAAAAGCTAGAAACTTAGACTTGGATAGTTTGACTCAAAGTTAATTTTTGACTAGATTGGCTCGTTTATGGATTTCGTCTCTTTTGGTAGCTCTAGAGGGTCAATTATGACTTAGTCGAGTCATTGGTTCACTTCCTAAGGCAATCAAATGTATTTTGTGGCCCTATTTGTGAAATTTGGATATTTGGTTTTCCCGAATGATTCTTTAGAAAAGTATGCCATATCTCGGTCAAATGGAAAATCTGAGTGTACGAGCGAGTTTGTAGCGTTGTTTACCTTAGACGAGCATATTTGGTTCGTGTTCGGGGGGTCTCAGAAGTGTTTCAGGTGTTTGATAGGAGTTTAAGCTATTTTTTTCATCAATGGCGTCTAGTGTCCGCCTCGACAACACCGGTGCTTGCTCCAGCGTGTCCGCCTATGTGAGAGGTTGGCTCGCTAAAGCGGATGTTTGGAAAATATAGGCTTTCACCTTGGCGGATGGTCTGTACGAAGGGGCGAGTTCGTTGTGGCGCTGAGGCAAGTTGTCAAGTGACACCGCCTCAGCGGGGGTTCTGTTCGCTGCAACGGGTCCGCTCCAGCGGAGTCGATTCCGCCCAAATGGAATCACTATATCATGAGTCATATACTATTCCTTAGGTCAGAATTCATTTTCCAAATTAGAAAACCTCGAGGCTAGAACCGATGTAGAGTATTTTCAGAAGTCTAAGAGCAATTTCACCCTTGGGGTAAGTGATTCTTCCTTTGTGAATTAAGTTCATGCTTCTAAGTTCTTTCATAATGGTGATATAGCATGATTATAAGTTGGGGAAGATAAGTCATGCATTCTTATGAGAATAAGAGAGTTAAATCATTGATTAATGAAGGGTTTATGGATTAGTTTGCTTGAATTAATATGAATTAGTGATGGATATGATTAGATGATCATGTTATGAGGCTTAATTTGGATATAGAAACCTATTCCAATTGGGGAAATTTCAAGGGTTTCAATTTGGGGCTTTTGTATATTGTCTAATTGAGGGTCCAAATGTGTATAGATTTTCAATTAACTTAAGGATGTGACTACCTAGTATGTATTCTTGATATTCGAGTATTAAAGTTCGAGTCTTGGTAGCGTGGGACTGGGTTGGTATTTAAGTCTTGCTTTATGTTGTATATGCTTTATATTAACGATTATAATATGGGTGATTAGACTTTGACTATCACGAGGCGTAGAGGAAGGGCAAGGCTATCGTCGAGGCTGGATCGTGTAGCGCTCCTGTTCAACCTAGAGGTAAGCTACAGTTTAGTTTTTTGAGACTTCGCATAATTTGTTATAAATATTGAGGGGTATTGAGCATGTTTGGGGGTCCACTCAGCCGATTGTGATGAACGTTTGAGTGGGTACCGGTGTTGAACTGTGATGATGGGTGATTTGGGGAATCAGCCTTGTGTTGGTTCCAACTGCTGCTTATTTGGGCTTGTCGCCATATGTGGACTTATCATCATGTTTTCTAATATTTGTTTACTCAGCACACGTGCTTTCGATATAATATCTTAATTTTGACTTGCATTATATATGTGTGTTATTGAACCTTGAAAGCATGTGACATGTCATCTCTATACTTGATTGCATGTCATTATATCATGATATCTTGCCTTGTATTATCATTTGCATTCATAGACTCATGGTTCTATGATATTGGTATGAGAGTAGTATGGACATGATGTGGGTCCAAGAGGATAGAAAGGTAAGAAATTATGAGATGATGGCAATATTGAGATGACATTGATACGCGGGGAATGAGTTGCATGCCTGCAACATGATATTATTCAGCCAAGCGTTAGGCTCTGATGTGACATTTCGGAGAGGTATATGGACTTTGCCCGTCCCCCATGAGTGTACGGATCATAATAAAACCTTGATAAACTGTATACCGGATTGGAAAAGGTATCTGTCATATGCATTGCATTCATATCATACATATATATGCCATTACATTGATCATTATGTTGGAACATGTATTGAACTGATTGACGATGACTTGATTGGATTGTTGAACATGAAATACTTGAACTTACTAGTTGAGACTATGATCTGTCATTGAACTATTAGAATTGGTTTACTTGAGTGATTATGAAATCCTATTAAAAAGGTGTTGTCAACTTCTATGTAATATTTTGTGAACACTTCAGTCTTTTGTTGCATTTGAGAGACATGACAGACTTTCTTAGACTATTCATTTGGTTTTTGGCTTGCGTGTCTATTCAGACTTATATCAGATTTATTAATGCTCTTGTATCTATAGACTATATCGCTTGGGGATGTTTTTGGTGCTTATTCCTTCTTCTGCATTTATATTATGTGACAACTTATTTAGTATTTGCTATTTTTCGCTTTTATTTATATCATATCTTGTAAATGATTGGGAGTGGTTCGCCTACCGGTGGGATTATTTAAGTGCCACCATGATTTTTGAAAAGGGATCGTGACATTATGGATGATTTCACCTTGTTTGGTGGAGACCTTGACAGTTGTTTGAGTAATCTAGAGGCAGTTTTGAAACGCTATGAAGAGACTCACCCGATTTTGAATTGGGAGAAATGTCACTTTATGGTTCGGGAAGGAATTGTGTTGGGGCACAAAGTTTCAGCAGAGGGAATAGAGGTGGACAAGGCAAAAATAGATATCACTGAAAACGTCCATCGCCCACTAAAGTCAAAAGCATCAGAAGTTTTCTGGGACATGCGGGGTTCTACAGGAGGTTCATTCAAAATTTCTCGAGCATCTCTAAACCTTTAACTACTCTACTAGGTAAGGATGCCAAGTTCACGTTCAATGGATTGTCTGAAATCTTTCAATCTGGTTAAGGAGAAGCTCATCAGTGCTCCTATCAGGGTCACTCCTTATTAGAATCAATATTTTGAACTGATGTGCGACGCAATTGATTTTGCAGTGGGGGTAGTTCTTGGTCAAAAGAGGGATAAGTCGTTAATACCTATTTACTATGCCAGCCGCACTCTTAATAGCACATAGGTGAACTATGTGACCATGGAAAAAGAACTCTTTGCAGTGGTTTTTGCCTTCGATAAGTTCAGATCATATCTAATTGGTAGCAAAGTGATAGTTCACACAGACCACTCTACTTTGAAGTATTTATTGAGGAAAAGGAGGTGAAGCCAAGGTTGTTGAAATGGATCCATCTGCTCCAAGAATTTGATTTGGAGATGACATAAAGGGTATAGAGAACCAAGTAGTCGACCACTCTGCTTTTCTATTTAAATTTTGTTCAGATGTAATCATTCGAAGGTGTGTTCCTGAAGAAGAGATAAGAAGTATTCTTTCTCATTGCCGCGATGGAGCAGCGGGAGGAAACTATAGAGGAAACCGAACAGCTGCAAAGGTCTTCGGTATATTTTGGCCATCATTGTTCAAGGATGCAACAACATACGTCGATGCATGTGACAAGTGCCAGCGAACAGGTAATATAAGCAAAAAAGGATGAGATGCCCCTTAATTCAATTTTGTTTTGCGACATCTTTGATGTTTTGGGCATCGATTTCATGGGCCCATCCCTTCTTCCCATTCTTATGAATACATCCTAGTAGCCGTTGACTATGTCTCTAAATGGATCGAAACAATCCCTACTAAGACTAATGATGCTCGTGTGGTGTGCGATTTCTTGAGAAAGAATATTTTCACTCATTTTGGAACATCTCGAGCCATCATTAGCGATAATGGTTCTCATTTTGTGCATAAGCAGTTTGCAATGTTGCTTTCAAAATATAGGATAATTCATAAAACAAGAACCCCGTATCACGCGCAAACTAGTGGGCAGCTCAAAGTAGCTAACCGTGAGCTAAAATGAATTCTTAAATACACGATTAGTGCTTCTCGAAAATATTGGTCTATGAGATTGGATGAAGCTCTATGGGCGTATAGAACTGCATTCAACACACCCATAGGGACTTCTCCATATAAGTTGGTATTCGGAAAGTCATGTCATTTACCTGTTGAAATAGAATATAAAGCATATTGGGCAATTAAGTTGCTTAATCTTGATCTTAGTTTGACAGGTGAGAAAAGGCTTTTGCAGATGAATGAGTTGGAGGAATTTAGAATAGATGCATATGACAGTGCGTGAATCTTTAAAGAAAAGATTAAGCGCTGACATGATCGTCGGATTAAGCCGAAAGAGTTCCACAAAGGGGACAAAGTTCTGCTACACAATAGTAGGCTAAGACTTTTCCCTTGAATATTTAAGTCAAGATGTATGGGACCATTTGTGGTGAAACACGTCTCCGCGTATGGAGCAGTTGAAATTCACAACTTAGAAACCACAGAGAGTTTCAAGGTAAATGGGCATAGGTTGAAAATGTACATAGTTGGAGGTTTTGACAAACAATCCTCCAACATCATCATTAAATAAGCCTAAGCGAAGAAAACTCAAGCTGACAACTATAACTCAGAACTACCACTAATTTCTTTGTAAATATTTAGATCGAGACATTTTTCTTGTTATTTGATAGTTTGCTAACTTGGTTACTTGGAAAGCTTCGTCATGTGAGCGCACAATGAAGGAAACACCACGTCGGGACTGCCCAAGGTGCGCAATTGCGCACCGGACATTGTAATCGCGCTGCAGAAAAACACGGGGGGGGGGGGTGTACAATGTGCGAACGCGCAACTGAAGCTCAGAATGCGCAAAAAAATAAATCTTGGGCAACCTCACCACCTGTTGCGTGTGATCGCACACCTGCAGTCAGAACGTGCAGCCACCAGGTAAGTTTTTTATTTTTTATTTATATTAAAAATTAAAATAAGTTTTTAAAAGGGGCTCCGACCCCAATCCCCATCTCTTAAAGAATTCTACCCCAATCACTTTTTTAAAGAATTCTGCCCATTTAACGAATCTTTTAAAATGGGCTCCGACCCCACAATGGGCATAATTCTTTAGAAAGGTGCAAGTCATGAAATTTTTACTTGCTCTACTTGAATTGAAATAAATCTTGAGCATTACGAATCACGAAAAAGGGCGAGAATTGTGGTGATGAGAATGAAATAAAGAGGAAAAAGATGAAAATTGAGTGAAATAAAAATTATGGGAAGTCTTGAGTACCCAGAACAATGTTTTCCTCTTATGACTACAAATAAGGGTTTGAATGCTAATTGGTTGAAATATCTATAGGAACAATGGTTACAAAGCTAGCACCTTCAAAGTAAATGCTCTGACACCTCCATGCACTTATGATGAAAGCAAATTTATTTCATGAAAAGCTCCGGAGAGTTTCAAGAACAAATCTTCGAAGAAATCTGTAATGGAAAGGGGAATCGAGGTGAAATCATTGATGAGTGAATGTCTAGAGGTCTATGGAGAATTGATGAGGTGGAAACTGAAAATTTTCCTGGAAGAACCTAACGAAGTAAACCTGACTATGGTACGTGAGTTATATGCCAACTATCTCGAGCACGAGAATTTTGTATGCATGATTCGGAGGAAAAAAGTGGATTTCTCGCTATTCGTAAGTCTTATAACATGCATGAGTATGAATATGGCACGCCTAGTGGGATGATCACTTTTAGAACAATTACAATAAGGAACCATACGATTGGAAAAACTTCATTGATACAATTTGCATGCCCAGGAAGGAAGTACAGTATATCAAGAAGAATCACAAGTTTATTCCAATAGCTTGACAATTGATGGAAAACTTTGGTTGCGAATAAACAATAGGCTCACACCTTCAGGAAACACTTCAGAGGTTAATGATCCCTAAGCAGCTCTCATCTTATGCTTGATTAATGAGAATGACTTTGACCCTGCCTTGATTATACATAATGATATGTTGGAAAAAATCACCATAAGAAAATATGGGTTCTTTTTTCCTTCTCTGGTTACACGACTATGTCGACTTGCCGGTGTCCTAAAGAAGAACTCTGATGTCTTCCCAGCTGTGATGCCAAAACTTCGAGCTAATTAAATGTCTGTTGGCAAGGGAAATGGAGGGAGATACTTTAGGTGAGTCGAGCATTGACGGGTCAAACGATTTGGATAAGAAAGCCATTATGAATGTTGGTATAACTATTAAAGCAACACGTTAGAGGAGAGAGTTACTAGGCTCGAAGGAGAGATGTCGGTGATGTAAACCTCAATGGATGGGTTACACACCAATTTGGATGAGTCATGATACAGAATAAGAAGTCTGGGAAGACGATCATAGCGTGGTTGCGCGCACTTGGTCAAGCCTATAAAATGGACCCCAGCACCGTCTCTGAGTCAAAGTGATCCTTTCAGGAAGTTTTCTCTCGTCTCTTGAATTTTCTTTATGTCATGGGAATATTCCATAATTTAATATGGGGATGGGGATTGTATATATTTACTTTTTTATTTGCTTTTATTTATGCTTTTATTTACTTACTTTATTGGGAAAAAAGGGAAAACAAAAGAAAACAACAAAAAGATTTTCTTTTTAGTTTTAGCTTAACTTCTTGAGACTTAGAGGTGGATTTGACTGTTTCCGACCTATATTATGTGTGCTCACTATTTCTGAAAGTTAAATAACCTTGTTGGAAATTGGAGTTGAGTCGGATCAATCCTTGACAATTGTATGGTGAGGAAGCTTAGTTAGTACTCATGCTCTGAGAGAATCTAGAACTTGGCTTAGTAGTGATTCGAGGCAAAAAAAATTGGGCATTCTTAAGTAGGGAAAGGATTGTAGGCTTTCTTTGTAGATTTCTCTTAGCCTAAATAAATCGACCATTGATTGTTATTATCCCTAGTCAACCCATTTGTGCCTAATAATAATTTCTTATTTCTTTGATAGCCAAATATGTACCCTTAGCCTTTCGTGTATATCTTGAGATTATGTTCACCTTATCCCCTCCGTGGCACTCAACTTGAGCTTTATTGCAAGAAATAAGTGTGGGGGCGTTCTTTCTTAAAAGAAAAGAAAATGATTTTTTATTTGTGCTATTAATTGGAAGGATGAAAATTGATAAGTAAGGTCTCGAAGGAATTTGTGGGGGAAAAAGGAGAAGAAGAGAAAAAAAATAGCAAATATAATTTGCAAGTGTTTGTTGGTAAGCGTAAAAAAATTAAAAAAAGGAAATACGATTGGTGGTTGGTTTGAGTTAAAAAAAAAGGGTGCTAAAGACTTGAGAAGTGTAGTGCCATGAGGGAATTACATCACTTTTATCCATATAATCCTACCTTTTTATTAGCCTACGTTACAACCAAATGCAAGTCCTTCAAGATCCCAACTTGAGAATTCCAACATTAGTGGAGAGTCACACGATTGCAGTCTTATGGTATTCTTGACAAGTATGACTTACTTCTTTCTGAGTGTGAGTGCACTTAAATATAATGGCATGTTGAGCATTCCTAATTTCATGTTAGTCACAAAGGCAATTTCTTTTTCTGGTGAGACATGTCAAGAATTGGTATTAGATTTAAGTTCAGTTTTCAATAGGGTGGAAAGGCCAAAGATGAGTGTTGCATGCATCTAAAGAGTGTGGTTGAGTTGATTCTTGTCTCTAATGTCTTGTGAATCTATGTTTAGTGAGATTTTATTTTGTTTTAGTTTGCTCGAGATGAGCCAAAGCTTAAGTGTGAGGGTATTTGATGAGCAAGTATTTCCTCTAGATTTAAGAGTTATTTTGATGTGAGTTTTCATGTTAAGATAGTGTTTTTATATGATGATATTGCTAATTCATGGTGTCTTGTGTGTAGGTGAAGATGAATCCTCGTTGAGAACAAAATGGATGTGACGAAGGAGAAACGAGCAAGAAAAAGACCAAAGAGGGGTGCGCAATCGCGCACCTGGACGTAAGATCGCGCGCAAGAGGCAGGGCCACTGGAGAAGCTGCGCGATCTTTGCATGTTCTTCAATCAACATGCACGATCGCACATCACGATAACGTCATAATTTCGTCAGGGCTAATCTTGACATTTTACGGACGAACCCCTGGATGCTATATAACGTTTTAACACACCTAAATTAGGTATCTTGGAGTATTCAGAATTCACACTTTCTTCAATCGATTCAATACGAAAGTTTGGATAGAAAATGGTTGTGATGAATTCTAGTTTGTTTCTTCTTACCTAATTCTTATTGCTACTATTATGGAGTAGATTGTCTTAGATTGTTTTACGGACATGGTGTCTTGAGATTTATGTATGGTTACTTCATTCCTTTCTAGAATAGTCGTATGGAGTTTTGAACTTTAAGCATATGATTTCCTTATTTTAGTTTAATCAAAAAAGGAACTATCTTATTGAATATTTATGTGAGCTTATTGTGGTTGAATTGCAATTCTTTTTAGTAACAGTAAGAGCTTTCTTGAATTGTTTTAGGCTAAAGATATGAAGATATTTGAAAGAAGTTTTTCATCTATTAAATACATTCGATAGTTTGTGCATATGTTCTTGAGTTTAATTTAGTCTATTTTTTATGATAGTTAGTTCATTCGAAAGAAGAATTAAGTAGTATCACGTGTATACTAACCATTCATTGAAATCGAAAGAGTCAATGAAACCTATGAAAAGAACTGTGAACGATTATTTATCCTACGTATTTCTCTTGCACTAGTCTCGGCATTGCCCTTATTTCTCTTATTGATAACAATCCTTGATCAATTACTAGGTTTTTATTATTCTACAGTTAATATAAAATTGTTACTCGTTGTTTACACAACAAAACTCTAAAGACTCGATTCCCTGAATAATACTGAGCAATACCTTATTTGAATTATTAATTACACCAATCTCTGTGGAGACAATCTTAAACTATATTATTTCTGACTAGCAAAGCGCTTAAGAAAATTACATTGTGTTTTGCGCTCCTCACCTGACTTGTTCCTTCGTGAGCATTCTCCAAGGCATCCCAAATCTGCTTTGCAATTGTACAACTAGAGATCATATTGTACTAATCCTGTGCAAGACCAAAAACAAAAACATTTTTGACCTTAGCATTTTCCTATGTATCTTGAAATCATCAGGAATGTACTCAGCTTTTACTTTATTCACATCATTACCTTTAGCATTCTTTTTCATAGGAAAGTTTGTGTTGAAGTTAGTTTCAGAACACTTGGACCAAATATCACAACTGCAGATCCTTGTTAGTACTGGTGCATCGCGATCATGATCACCAATTGGCAATCACAAGATGTCAGGATTGGAAGAGGTTGAAATCATAAACCTAATAGTAATTGTGATGGTCAAGGTCGCAGTGCACTAGTCCGCAGTCGCAGGAGGTCAGTGTTGAAATAGTATATTGGTTAAGAATAGTGGCATTTATGGCTAACTATTATTACTACATGCCCATCTATGTAGTTGTTAAATAAGGTTTATACCCGTGATATACATTTGATATACATAGTGTATCTCACGGGAATATACAATGATCCTCATCTCGACAAACCTGCAATGACCTATCTCGGTGTGGCTTCAAAGACCATCTAGGCGCCTGATTCCCATCACGGGCAGTGTATATTGTGTAGTATATTAGGAATGTATATTGATGTAATATTGTAGTGTAAATATTACATTAAGTAGTCTTATACACTTACCATAATTGTATAGTTAGAATTATGGTAGAATAAGGTTTTAGAAATAGAATAGGAATAGGATTTCTCCTATTTGTTACTCGAGTTTACCAAATTGTTCTTCCGCTCTTAAAATCTCTCTTACAAATCCCTCTTTCACCTCTTGTTCTTTCGTTATGTCTACGTCAAAGAACATGTTTCACCCTGCCCTTGTTATTTCTAACATCAAGAATCATATCCCGTTAATTCTTGAAATAGAAAACGTCTAATACGCGACGTGGGCCGAGTTGTTCAAAATTCACGCTCGTTCGAATCAAGTCATCCATCACATAATCCCCGCGATTCCTGATGATACCGAGGTGCCTAAACGCGAGGATGATCCTAAGTTATGGATAACACTTGATGCCACTGTCCTTCAGTGGATTTATTTTACTATCTCAACCGACCTATTGCAGACGGCTATTGAGCCAGACGCTACGGCGATGGCTGCATGGGATAGACTGCGTGACATATTCCAGGATAATCAAAATTCCAGAGTTGTTACTCTTGAATAGGATTTTTCTCACGTCAACATGGAAAATTTCCCGAACGTTTCAGCATATTGCAAAAGGTTGAAGGAATTGGCGGACCAACTCCGCAACGTTGGTGCGCTAGTTAGTGAAGATCGTCTTGTTTCACAGATGGTCGTTGGCCTATCCGAGGCCTATAGTGGCGTGAGAACTCTCCTTCATCAAAGTAATCCTCTTCCAAGGTTCTATCAAGCCCGATCCATGCTTACTTTGGAAGAAGCCAGTTTGGCTAAAAAGGCGGCTACTAATGCTAGTCCCGTGGTCATGATGACTTCCTCCCCTAGTCCTCCAAATTTTGGTAACAATTCAAACCAAAACCAATTCCACGGGGGCAGCAAAAATGGCCAAAAAATAATGGAAAAAATCGCGGGGGCAAACGCGTGGCGGCGGCGGCGGCGGCGATCACGGTGGCCAAAGCGATGTGATGGACCCCATCCAGTTCTGATGGGCCACCGAACCCCTGGTCTCAGACTTGGGCCTCTGGGCTGTGGGCTTGGACTAGTGGACAGTGGCCCTACGGCCCACCGCCACAACAGTTTCCAACATCTGGCCAGTGGGCTTTCCAGCAGCCCAGACAGCCCACTGCCCACTAGCCTAGTAACGGCAGTTCCAGCAGTTACGGCCCAGTCCAGCCCAGGTCTGGAATTCTTGGGCCTCGGCCTCCGCAAGCAGCAGGCCCCACTCAGACCGATATCGAGGCCGCAATGCACACGTTGGGTTTGACTCAACTGGACTCAAATTGGTATATGGACACCGGTGCCACTACCCACATGACATCCGATTCAGGTACTCTCTCATCTTATTCCAATTTGAGCAACCCTCGCGGTATAATTGTTGGTAATGGTAATTCTGTTCCAATTCAGGGTTATGGTCATAAAATATTATCTCCCCCCACCCCCCACTTATCTTGAAAAATATCCTACACGCCCTAAATTGATTAAAAACTTAGTCTATGTCCTTAAACTCACTACGGACAATTCTGATTCTATTGAATTTGATCATTTTGGTTTCTCTGTGAAGGATTTTAAGATGGGGAGTCATCTCATGAGGTGTGATAGTAGGGGAGATCTTTATCCTATCACGCTCGGTTTCAGTCCATCGAGTCAAGCCTTGCCATCAACCTTTGCAGTCATTTCTCCTTCCTTGTGGCATGCTCGCCTTGGTCATCCGGGATCCTCTATTTTATCAGTTTTAGATAAAAATAGTTTTATTTCTTGTAAGGGTACGAGTCGTACTCCAATTTGTCAATCTTGTTCGTTAGGAAAAATTATTAAGTTGTCATTTGTAGACTCAAATTCTCATACGTCAAAGCCATTTGATATTATTCATAGCGACCTATGGACGTCTCCTGTTCTAAGTTCATTGGGTCATCGGTATTATGTTCTTTTTTTTGGATGATTATTCTAAATATTTGTGGACGTTTCCAATTGCGAATAAATCTCAAGTGTTTTCCTTCTTCGTAAAATTTAGAGCATTCATTAGAACCCAATTCGAAAGAGAAATAAAAAATATTCAATGTGATAATGGAAAAGAGTATGACAATAGGGTGTTTCGGGAGTTATGTGCTAATAATGGGATCAATTTTCATTTTTCCTATCCTCATACATCTTCACAAAATGGGAAAGCCGAACGCAAAATTCGTTCCATAAATAACATTGTCCGCACTCTCTTAATTCATGCTTCCATACCCTCATATTTTTGGCATCATGCTTTACAAATGGCCACATATCTGCTAAACATAATTCCTTCCAAAGGTCTGACATATTCTTCCCCCCTTCAAATTTTATATAATAAGAATCATTCTTATTCTCATCTTCGGGTTTTTGGGTGCTTGTGTTATCCGTTATTCCCGTCCACCACAATTAACAAACTTCAAGCCTGGTCTAATCTGTGTGTATTTTTGGGTTATCCGTCTAATCATCATGGTTACAAATGCTTTGATTTATCCTCCAAGAAAATCATCATTAATCGCCATGTAATTTTTGATGAAACTCAATTTCCCTTTACTAAAGTTCATACTACCGAGCCTAGTTCGTATAAGTTCATATCCCCGTTTATTACTCACCATTTTTCGAACATACCCGCACCCAAAATTCTCCAGCGGGCCCACTGCCCGCTGGCCCCACTGTTCCATTACAGTTTCCCATCACTGGATCAGTTCCAGCGATTGGGCCAGTCGAGCCCAATTCTGGAACTGGTCTAGTTTCTGCTCCAGTTTGCCGAATTGGGCCAGCAGGCAATGGGCCTGCTGGCCAGTCCATCCCGAGCCCAGAAAATTCCCAAAATCCGCCCACTTCTTCCTCGAGTCATAAACCAGTCACTTATAGTCAATGGGGAGTTTTTACACCAAAAAGACAGTTTAATTTACATTCGAATGTCTCTAAATCCCCCTTGCCCTGTAATCTTGTGTCTGCCTTAAACGACCCGAATTGGAAAATTGTTATGACTGATAAATATAATGCTCTTATTGATAATAAGACGTGGGAGTTGGTGCCCCATCCATCTGGTATTAATGTTATCAGGTCTATGTGGATTTTTGCTCATAAGGAGAATTCAGATGGGTCATTTGCTCGACATAAGGCGCGGCTTGTAGGTGATGGTAAGACTCAGCAGGTTGGGATAGATTATGGGGAGACGTTTAGTCCGGTGGTCAAGCCGGCTACCATTCGCATTGTGCTTAGCTTGGCTCTTTCGAAGGCATGACTTATTCATCAGTTAGATGTCAAGAATGCTTTCCTACATGGTGATCTCAAGGAAACGGTATATATGCATCAGCCGTTGGGATTCAGGGATCCCTACCATCCTCATCATGTCTGTTTATTGAAGAAGTCCTTATATGGGCTTAAGCAGTCTCCACGAGCATGGTATACGAGGTTCGCTGACTATATTTCGACAATTGGGTTCACTCACAGCAGGTCAGATAATTCCTTGTTCATCTACCATCGTGGTTTCGTCCTTGGCCTACATTCTGTTGTATGTGGATGATATCATTTTGACGGCCTCTTCCGATACCTTACGCCAGTCTATCATGACCATGCTCAGCTCTGAGTTTGCTATGAAAGACTTAGGGCCCTTGAGTTAATTTTTGGGGATTGTCGTCAAACGTCATTCAGATGGTTTGTTTTGGTCTCAACGAAAGTATGCAGCTGAGATCATCGAGAGGGCTGGGATGTCATCCTGTAAGTCCACTTCCACTCCAGTTTATACGAAGCCCAAGCTTAGAGTCGCGGCCGGCGCACCATACGAGGATCTGACCAGCTATCGCAGTCTTGCAGGGGCTCTTCAGTATCTTACTTTTATGAGATCGAATATTACGTATACCGTCCAGCAGGTGTGTTTATTCATGCATGATCTCAGAATTGAGCACATGAATGCAATCAAACGCATCATTCGGTATATTCAAGGTAAAATGGACTATGGTTTGCATTTATATCCTTCATCGACATCCACACTTGTCTCATACACAGATGTTGATTGGGGTGGTTGTCCAGACACCAGACGGTCGACGTCTGGCTATTGTATGTTCCTTGGCAACAACTTGGTCTCCTGGTCTGCGAAGCGTCAGGCAACTCTATCCCGCTCAAGTGTCGAGGCTGAATATTGAGGGGTCGCCAATGTGGTCTCAGAATCATGTTGGTTACGTAATTTGCTTTTAAAGCTTCATTGTCCTATTCAAAAGGCAACATTGGTGTATTGCGATAATATTAGTGTTATTTACCTTTCTGGTAATCCGGTTCAGCACCAACGCACTAAGCATATCGAGATGGACATTCACTTTGTCCGCGAAAAGGTTGCTCGGGGTCAGGTACGCGACTATCATGTTCCGTCAAGATATCAAGTTGCAGACATCTTTACAAAGGGTCTTCCCTCGGTCATTTTTGAAGATTTTAGGGACAGTCTCAGCGTTCGAAAATCGCCCGCTATGACTGCGGGGGTGTGTTAAACAAGATTTATACCCATGATATACATAGTGTATATCACGGGAATATCTGAGAATCGGCCCATCTCGACTGACCCGAGCGACCATCTCGGCGGTTGGTTTGACCCATCACGCAGGCGTGTATATTGTGTAGTATATTAGGAATGTATATTGATGTAATATTGTAGTGTAAAGGTTATCTTAATTAGTCTTATACACCTATCATAATTGTATAGTTAGAATTATGGTAGAATAAGGTTTTAGGAATAGAATAGGAATATGATTCTCCTATTTGTAACTTGTATATATATCTTTCAATTAATGAAAATAATCAACGGAATTATTTCTTTCAGTAGTGACTTGGAAGCAAGTTACCTGGACCATTTTTCAAAGTTTAAAATAATTTACTGATCAAAGATCGTAAGGATGGACTGTTCTACGTTCATTGACCTAGTTTACAAGAGTTTTGACTTTTTCAATCGAACAAAACTTTTAGGGAATATAATTTATTTCCCCTATTATATTTATTTACGGTTCTAATTTTACTACTCTTACTTTCACTAGCAAGAGTATTTCCGCGGGTAAGGGTTTGCTTTCATAACTGAAAGAGAATTTGAAATAGGATCAGGAACATAATAAAATTGAGGAGTACGGTAAAACTATTCTCCAAAGAAGCAAGTTTAGCGAATGAAAATTATATTTTTCATAACTGCAATTAAGGGTGCGGGAACAAAAAAATTAACTTAAATGATTTTTTTTTAATAATATTAATATTATCTTACACAAACATACGCATATTATATAATTCGATATACACATATAACGCATTTGCCAAAAAATTAGTTTCTTATTTATATGCAAGCACCAAATGGACCGGGGCAAAATAAAGGTTGGGCATTGTTCTCTGCCATATATTATTCAGAAATAATTAATTCTCAAATGATTGGTGGGTCACTAAATGCTTACCAAATAAAACATAAAAGGTAATACTATGTTTCCATTATCGACTTACCCCCACCAAAGAAAATGCAGACTGCTGCGATATTGGTTTAACAGTTAGAGAAGGAATAAAAAAAAACTAAAAATCAATAATCGCAGCTCTCACTTTAAGAAAACACAATTGTCTAACGCAGTAGCTGAAGTTGAGAGGATTTGGTAGGCATCTACGTACCACACCATTGTTGTTTTATCTATTATCTACACTTTGAACCCAAGCTTTAAAGCAAAGATTACATGATTATTTCCACATCTACCTAAGAGTTAGTTTCTTAAAGAAGTCATTGAGCACTATCATTTACATAAAAATATACTCCCTCCATTTTACTTTATTTGTCATAGTTTAACATAGTATAAAAATTAATAAGATAAAATGATAACTCAACTATTAAACTTTTAAAATTTATTATTTCAAATATGTAATAATATTTGCGTATCAATAAAAGCTTCACATTAAGAAAATATAAGAATATGTTATTCTTTTTAAAATAGATGAATAAGAAAATAGTATCAAACAAAATGGAACGGATGTAGTAAAGAAGGTAGTTTTACTTTTTGAGCAAAATAATTGAACCATAATCAATGACAAAATGGTTTTTTGACCCTTTGCAAAAAAAAAAAATTAGTTTTATGACTCTTTTATAAGAGATTTTTATTTTTTTCACATAAGAGATTAGAAAAAAACACATAAAAGATCTGAAAAAGTCAATTTCTACTATTCAAATTGTAAGAGGCTAAGAGATCTCATTTTCTCCCTAATAATCATGTGCACTCACTGTTTTCGGTTCAAACATTTATACAGCTGAATGTCTATAAACATATTTATGCAACTGAAAAGTTTTATATGAGATATAATTATATTAAGCTCCTAACTATTGCCATAAAGGGATAGTGTCTCTCAAATGATCATATCTTGTTTCTTAGCTAGTAGTGGCGGTTGTTAAAAATCATTATCTATCATTGACAACACAAATAACATCGACAAATTGTTGAAAATTTGCATTTGGCGGAGAGGTGCGTCCACCCATGTTTAATGAATTAAATACTAGTGTTCCGCATGTTGGAGGCTTTGTCTCTTCACACATGCATAATCTACTAAGTGAGTAGATGACCGTAGGGCCAAGAATCGTCAAATTTCGTTGAGAAATGAAAGAGATATTGGTCCACGAAGTAAGGTGTTTGAGGCATGGAAATATGGTGTGGGACAAATCTACCACATCGGTGTGAATAGGAAGAATTGCTTTCTATATAAGTCTCTAATGTGGTAAAGGGTTTGGGACCCCAAGGGGTATCCCATGTGTTTAAAGGAGGAAGGACCTAGATGTGCTTGGGTTCAAGGCTAAGCCCACACGCGCACCGCCGCCGCCCGCCCGTCGGGTCGTGGGTCGTGGGTCGTGGGCTGTGGGACTTTCTGATATTATCTTTTCAGACCCCAAATTGCTTAATATTTACAGTTTGGTCCCTAGAGTTTCTGGAAAGTTGATTTTGGGGTGGCGGTAGGCTTTCTGCCTACCGTTGGACTATTTTTTGGAGCATTAACCAGCCATTACTTGGCTGATTAACTCCTCCATAAACACCCTCCTTCAATGGCCATGAACAACCTCACTTATAGCCTTTAACATGCCACACTAATGGCCTTAAACCAGCCATTAACAGCCCTCCTAATGACTATTTACAGCAGTGTTTTGGGTAGTTGGATAGCCCTCTTGTGATGCTATATATTGAGCTATTTTGGCTCAATTGTGGAGAGACATACGTGATTGACATTCAGCACAAAACAGTGAGCAAATAGACAGAAAATAGCACAAAACATAGCTCAAAACAGTGAGCAACCAGTCATGAAAAAACACTGCAAAAACAGTGAGCAAAGACCCTCATATACACAAGATATACACTATAGAGACACACTATATACACAGAGACAAAAATTATCTGGGCACCAATCATAACGGAAGAAGACTAAAAGCTAAAGACGTTGAGCCTGTCACACTATTTGGCAGAAGATCCTTCATAGGATGATGTTGGACACTCGGTCATACAAAGCCTCCAGGCGACTGGAGTGGGCCAAAATTCCTTTGATATGATGATATTAGACACTCAGTCATATAAAGCCTCCGGGCGACTGGAGTGGGGCCAGAATTCATTTCATAGGAAAAGTAATGGACACCTAGTAAGCTGGGCCATAATATCCAGGTCTCTAATGATCTGAAGGCCAAAACAAAGGAAGAAAAGAAATTGGACACTCAGTCTGCCAAAGCAACTCTAGTGGGCCAGAGTATCCAGATCACATATGATCCGGTTACGCCCTAACCACGGGCAAGAGGTTGTTCATGTGAAGCAACGCCACCTCTAAAATCTAAGGGGTTGTCCTCAATAGGACTTTAGGGAATGAGATCACTCTCAAATGAGGTGATACATGTCCCAAACTTGGTTTAAGGGACGTTGTTGGTCAAGCTGGTTTGAGACTAGTCCAACAGGTATGTAATAACTAAGAATGATACAGTATGTCTGTAGCTAGATGAATGATATATTTGTAATCCGTGCATCTATGCCATCATAGATTAAGACACGTTAAATAGAAAGTCATTCAAAAGCTAACGATGTTGAGATTGTTGCCTACTGTTGACATAAACCCTCAAAATATATATGAGGTAGACGAAGAGGCGAAATTACCTTTCCAAATTCCGTCAAGGGAATAGCGAAAGAAGCACCACTCCTCTAGAACTTAGTCACACCTACTTGGGTGATTTAAAGTTTATACAAAATAGAGGGGGGAGACAAGTACTTTGTGACCTTCATTGATGATGGTACAAACGTATGGAATCCTTTGTTTGTTGAAAAGCAAAGATGAAGTTGTTGAAACGGATAAGCGCTACAAAGTAGAAGTTGGAAATCAACTAAGCCTATGGATTGCAAAATTCGTAGTGATAGAGGGGGAGAATGTGAAGCATCTTTCATTAAACGACTGTTCATTTCTCACCTCAATCCAACGGTGTTAGCTAAGCGCAAAGTCGTACGCCCAAATTATGTGGGGTGGCTTGGTAAAAGTTGAAATACTGAAACAGGTCAAGTTGTACCTAAGACTGTAGATTGCATATCCACTGGATCTGCAAATAACAGTAGTGTTGATCGCCTCTTGGTGTCAAAGAATGCTGAATTCTTTGAAGATAACTTTCCTTGAAAAGGAAAAAGAAGTAATTGCTCAAGGTTAACAAGAACCCGCGAGGGCATGACTGTCCGGAACTAGACGTTCCGTATCTACAGGACTCGAAAGTTGCTGGCTATCCGGAACTTAATATTTCAGATCTGCCGAACTCAGGGATTCTAGATGTTGAACCGTGACGGAGCAAAGAAGGGGGCAAAGACTTGTTCCAGTCCTTCTAGCGTGTATGGTTGAAAATGAACCATGGACAATTAACAAATAATTGTCATCTCCAAAAGCGCTGCTTTGGAAAGAAGCTACAAAGAGAGAAATAGATTCCATCATATAGAACCATACTTGCGTAATGGTTGATCTTCCTCTGGGAAAAGAACCTTTGGGTTGTGAAAATGGATACTCAAATGTGAGTACAAAGTAGATGGATCTACTGACGAGTATAAATCATCGGTTACTTGTACAAGTGCTCCCCTGCGAGTAGCTTAACATCCTGGGCCATTGCAGTCTTGCGTGGCATGGATGTTGAAATAGCCTTCCCAACCGGAGAGTTGGAAGAAGAGGATCAAAGTTGGTTTGCTGAACTGTTGGGCTTATTCCTGAACTTTCATTTTGGTCCCTGAAATGTTTACATTTTGGTCCTGAAAGTTTCAGATAAAACAGAAACAATGAATCTGACCACAGAAACATTGGCTCTGAAGTTAGAAAGCCAACAGTTGGAGAATCAACAGTCTGAAAGTAAAAGTCATATTGAAACAAAGTCTCGATATGAAAGATATGGGTATCACAGATGACATCTTAGGAATTGGATTTCTAAGACATCTAACGGATTGGTCGATAGTTGACAGTCTCGTTGAAGCCACCAATGGATATGAATCATAGAACTGATTGGAATCATGGTGCACCCATAGACAAGGAGCGATATGCACAGGTCATGTGTAGTTCAATGTATTGTACACACTACAACCGACCTGGTATCGTCCTACAAACTGATCAGTTGAACTAAGGTTCACTGATGATCTTAATACATGATCAATAGAAGGGGTTAAGTCAGATATGACGATATCTGAATTATTCACTTATCTACGGATTATAGTATTCTGGATGTCCAGCGGTTCTGGGAGAACACAGTGATGCAAACTGGACATCAGATCTGAAGAACACCAAAGCCACAAGTAAATGTGTATAGTGGGTCTAGGAAAAACCTCTAAGCAAACTTGCATCGCCCGGTTCATGATGGAATTGGAGTTTATCGCTTTCTACAAAGCATGAAAGAAGTTGAGTAACTTCACGACTCCTTAGAGGACGTCCCTAATTGGGAGAAACCCGTGCCTTCAGCAGTTATACATTGTGGCTAGCCGATCGGCTTCAGGAAGGACACGGATGACGGCGTCTGGACATATCTGTCAAGATCTGTCGGAGACATAAGACCGTATGGCAGTTGATCATCACGGGTGTCACTTCCTTAATTACTAACTAAGGGACTACCCGGAGATCAAATGTTCTGCATGTCTAGGGGAATAGGCTTAAAACCCAAACAATACGAACCTATGCGGTGGTAACCCAACCATACTGATTGGAGATCCCAAGAATTTGGTTCAATGGGAAAACTAAGCTGCAAAAGGTTCAGTTGAGCGCTTCGGTGGAAGCAAGAAGCACCTCGGATGATGATTTCTGTACGGAAACATGAATCCAAAGTTGTTGCCACGATAGACATTAAAGTGCTACCTGCATGGTGGGTAAAGGTTAAGCTTCCAAACCTTTAAACGGTCCTCAAACGGTTGAAGTTAAGGTTGGGGAAACTTTTAATGATTCCTAACACTTGTGAAGTGGGGTATTGCAGGATACCTTGTAGGAGATCACCTATTTAAGTGCAATGATGGCCGCCTCAAATGAACGCACTTAAGAATCCAAGTGTGTCCATGGCCACAACAGACAAAAACGTAAGAATGAAAACGAATAAGGAGAGTTATTGTGTTGGTATCATTGTCTTGGCTTACACTAAACACTGACGATTCAAGACATCACGTTCATCGCGCAATAAGTAAGTCCGATGGTATTCAACTAGGGAAAGTTCAAAGCGGAAGCTACCTCTCCTGATGCAATATCTTTTTGCTGAAAGATTGCTGAAAGTAGGCACCTTGTGAGTGCGCCAAAATCTCTCTTTCATAGAGGGGATTGTTGGAAATTTTCCTTTGGCGGGGAGGTGCGTCCACCCATCTTTGATGAATTAAACACTAGTGTTCCGCATGTTGGAGACCTTGTCTCTTCGCACATGCATGATCTACGAAGTGAGTAGATGATCGTAGGGCCAAGAATCGTCTAATTTCGTTGAGAAATGAAAGAGATATTGGTCCACGAAGTAAGGTGTTTGAGACATGGAAATATGGTGTGAGATAAATCTACCACATCGGTGGGAATAGGAAGAATTGCTCTCTATATAAGTCTCTAATGTGGTAAAGGGTTTGGGACCCCAAGGGGTATCTCATGTGTTTAAAGGAGAGAGAACCTAGATGTGTTTGGGTTCAAGGCTAAGCCCACACGCGCGCCGCCGCCGCCCGCCCGTCCCGTCCGGTCTCGGGCTCGGGTCACGGGTCGTGGGTCGTGGGTCGTGGGCTGTGGGCTGTGGGACTTTCTGATATTATCTTTTCGGACCCCAAATTGTTTAATATTTACAGTTTGGTCCCTAGAGTTTCTGGAAAGTTGATTTTGGGGTGACGAAAGTTGAACTTTCTGCCTACCGTTGGACTATTTTTTGGAGCATTAACCAGTCATTACTTGACTGATTAACTCCTCCATAAACACCCTCCTTCAATGGCCATGAACAACCTCACTTATAGCCTTTAACATACCACACTAATGGCCTTAAACCAGCCATTAACAGCCCTCTTAATGACTATTTACAGCAGTGTTTTGGGCAGTTGGACAACCCTCTTGTGATGCTATATATTGAGTTGTTTTGGCTCAATTGTGGAGAGACATACGTGACTGAAATGCAGCACAAAACAGTGAGCAAACAGATAGAAAATAGCACAAACACAGCTCAAAACAGTGAGCAAACAGTCAGTGAAAAACACTGCAAAAACAGTGAGCAAAGACCCTCATATACACAAGATATACACTACAGAGACACATTATATACGCAGAGACAAAACAGAAGAGAAAACAGAAACTCTTCCTTCCTTTTCCATAACTTCAGCAAGTCGATTCATATTTGTTTTCTTCGTCAGGCTCAACCTATTGGCTTTGTAGCGTTGGGATTAAAGTGTTGTTTTATATTGGAAGACTATTGTCCGCTAACGTAAAAGCATATATACGGGACACTCTTGTCTTAAGGACAGAGGGCAATCACTCGACTCAACACATAACGTTGTAACCATCCAGATTTAGTTATTTCTTGATTTCAGGTTATCAAGATTCAAGACACAACAAGCTTGCGGCAGTTTTGAAGATTGGCTTATTTGTTCAACAAGATTCAATTTCTGAATATTGAATATTTGTTTATCCTTTCGAATACTTGTAATAGTTATTTACTTCCCGTACTGCTTTATAAAGTATAATAGAGTACCAACACAAATTTGTATGATTAATAAAGTGGTTAGCAGCTAATTAAGCAGAAATATACTCCGATTTTGTAACAAAAACCAAAAGGAAGAAGAGTTTGAAATATTTATCTTTCCCAGGGTGGTCCAAAGACAGCAGCAAATTAAAAAGAAAATGCAGCTTTTGTTGACTCTTAAATATTGATAACACTCCCTCCGTCTCAAATTAGTTATGGATTTTTTATTTTACACGTTCTTAAGAAATAGTATTAATTAGAAAGTATATTTAATTAATTTTATCTTTATTTATATCTAAATTGTAATTTATCTTTATTAAATATATTTACTTTATTTATGTGTCATCATAATTAATGACATTCTACTAAAAGTAAAATAAAAAAAAAATTTATTATATCTTGAATTTCTAAGATGATAAATCATTTGAGAGAACTATTTCTAATAACTATCACAAATAATTTGAGAGAAGGGATTAGTTGCACACTACATATTCGGAATTCGGCCTTTAAATAACAAAAACAACATAGTGAAACATTTTTGCATGTTTGATGTTCCCTAGTGGTGTTGGACCATGCTCATTAATGTCGCCATTAACAAATGTATTACCACAGAAGAAAATGAAATTAACTTTCATAAGAGAGTTAGCTTTAGCAATTTAATTTTTTTTTTAAAAACAGTTGATTTGTTGCCGTACGAAATTATTTTGTGAATAAGTACTTCATCCGTCTCAAATTATTTTTCATGTTTTAAAAATGATTGTCTTAAATTATTTGTCATTCTACAAGTTCAAGATAAAATTCATTATTCTTTTTCATTTTAATAGTAATTATTTTTTAAGACTACAAACATTTCAATTATGGAAAGATGGTACATAGATAAAATAACTATTAAATAAAGAGAGATTATATCTTAAGACATAAATAAAAATAAAATAATTAAAAACTCTCATAACAAATGTTTTTAAGAGAGATATGTAAGAGAAAAATACTACAGATAATTTGAGACGGAAGGATATAAAACAACTTTCTGTCTCATAGTTGACCTTAATAATTGTATTTTCCCCTTTGTAACCCAAAAAAAAATCAAAACTCTGAGGTTGGAAATGGACAATTCTAATCTAAAAATTATAAATGAGAAAGGTTTAGAGAATATTCTCAAGTCATTCCAAAATTCAATTATTAAAACTTTCCCAAGTAAAAGCAGACCAGTCACTTTACACCTCTAGAAGTAGAAGTATCTGTGGGGACTTGCAATAGAAAACTTTCAAAGGGTTTAATTAATTGTAGTTGCACCATTTGAGCTGTGCTTTTGTAGTGAAACACTCACATTAATACAATAGGATGAATTTATTATAGCTGAAATCTCCAAATATAAGCTACACATATAATACTCCCTCCATCCCAAAAATACTTATCATATTTCATGTTTCTAGAGTTAAATACATGAATTTTGACTAGCATTTTAAGATATATTTTTCATCATATTTATATAAAAGAATTGCAACTTATAATAATTTTCATATAATTTTGAATGTCAAATTATAAATTTAAAATATTGAATTAAAATAAATTTAATTTAGATCCGCAGAGTAATAAATTGACTCTCGAGAAGCGAAATATGACAACTCATAGGATGCGGATAGTATGTTCTACTTTGAAGAGGAGGATTTGTCAAGATAAGGGTTATAAATAAAATGAATCGTTTAATGGCAGAGAAATAACCCGGTTGGTCCACGTGCAACTTCAACTCCCAGAAAATATTTCAGAGGGCCCAAATTCTTCATGTGAAAAAAGGTGTGGAGATAGTTTTTGAATCGTTTAATGGCACTATGATTATTTTCGGAGATAATCAAGTCATCCACATAGACTAAGACGTTAAGTTGCATACCACCCCGGTGCATAATGAATAGAGAATAATCTGAGTACGACTGTTTGAACCCATATTTCATCAAAACACTTGACAAATTCGCAAACCAACACATTGGAGCTTGTTTCAAACCATACAAAGATTTACGAAGTCGACATACTCACCCAGGATTAGGAACACAGAATTCCAATGGCAATTTCATATAAACTTCCTCGGTAAGCTCGACGTGTAAGTAAGCATATTGCATATCCATCTGATGCAACTCTCAATTCCGCACATCCGCAACAGTCAGGAAGCTCCGAACAGTTACTACCTTAGCAACCGGAGCAAAAGTTTCATTGTAGTCAATTCTTTCCTCATGTTTATTTTCGAGGATGACCAAATGAGTTTTATAATGCTCGATTGTGCCGTCAGAGTTGTACTTGATTTTGTACACCATCTACATCCGAGTGCTTTCTTATCTGGTTGCAAAGTTTCTAGTGTTCATGTTCCATTACCCTCAAACGTTTGGATCTCTTGTTGCATGGCAATTTTCCAATGTTCCTTTTTCATTTCCTCCGAGAAGAGTTTTGGTTCAGTTTCTGTGGTAATTGCTACAAGAAATTTTGGTGTTGCGAGAAAAAATTATCACATGATATATAGTTAGCTAAAGGATAATGTGGACCTGAGGGTTGCTGAGGATCGGGAGGACGCGTTGATGGACTTTGTCTTCAGAATATTTTTGTGACGTAGTCGTGCAACCGAGTCGATTCATGCTTCTGACAATTACCCCGACCCAATTGTTCTTCCGGGGGAATTTCATTAGTATGGTTACCTTAAGTCTGTACTTCCTCCATGCTTTCTCTATCTAGATCAGCATTTGTCCGGTCTAATGCAGGTTGATCCGTAGGTTCGATATCCGGTGTCCGTACTTTATCCATCCGAGTTTCGTTCATACTTATATTATCGGTCATGTCTTCTTCGAAGTCGTGTTGATTTCTTCTTCCTCTGTTTCATCCGGGGTTACTTCTATATTGCCGCTCAAGTCACTCGATCCTACAGTAAAGGAGAACTTAGTCTCATAGAAGTCAACATCTCTTGAGACTAAATATTCATCATTCTCTAAGTCATACAATCTCCAACTTTTCTTTCCGTAGAGATATCCTAAGAAGACACACCTCCGACTCCGACTCTTAAACTTGTCCCTAATTATTTCCTTTGTGTATGCATAGTATAGTGACCTTATCACCCTTAAATGATCATACCGAGGTGCTTGCCCGTATAAAATTTCATAGGGGTTTTTCCCATTCAACATCGAAAATGGCATTCTATTGATCAAATATCTCATAGTCAACACACATTCTTTTTCGAATTTGATCGAATGATGACCCTGAAATCTCAATGCTCGCGCCACATTAAGAGTGTGACGGTATTTTCTTTCGACTCTTCCATTGTGGTGTCCCTGTGCAAGATGTTTGAAAAAGAATTCCATGTTCGAAGAAGTAAGTCTTCATACATGTGAACTCATTTCCGTTATCACTTCTAACAATCTTTACTTTCTTACCAAACTGTCTATCCACCAAGGCGAATAAATACTTCAAGGTTTGGGACACTTCTTTCTTATCAACTAATAGAAAGATCGACACAGCTCGTGAACGATCATCGACAATAGTAAAAATATTATGAAGCACCACAAGAGGAAGGGGTTCTACATGGTCCCCATAAATCGCAATGAATCATCTCAACAGTATCCGAAGCAATATTATCACTTAAAGAAAAAACACTTCTCATTTGTTTTGCCCGTTGGCATACATCACATTCTCTATCTGATCTATCACCACTCTCATTTAAGCCTAATGCCATAATAGACTTCGTTACTTGTGGTGAAGGATAACCCAACCGTTTGTGCCAACGATCGAACCAATCAATTGTCTCTACCTTCATAGCCCATATCAGCGGCACATTCCGAAAATAGTAAAGTCCACCTCGACGCTCACCCTTTCCAATCACCTTTCTCGTGGTGGAGTCCAGTATAGCACACATAATTCTATTAAACACATCACAATCTAAATAATCAACTAGTTGTGATACAGAAATAAAATTGCATGTCAAAACCGGAACATAAAGAACATTCTTCAACCATATCTTGTCATTCAGCCTGGTTGTTCCTTCCTTCGTAGCCACCGAGTTACTTCCATCCGGAACACCAACCGGACACTTAGAAATATCTCGCGTATTGCTCAGTTCTTCCGATTCCATCACATGGTTGATAGCTCAAAAGTCTATGATCCAGGGTGAGTTTTCGGTCTTACTATTCCTCTTCCATTCGGGTTTATTCTCTGGGAATTAAATATGTGAATCATAGTCTTCCGGATCTCATCTCTCAAATTGTGAAGTCCCGTGCCGCTTGTGTTTACCGTTTCTGTCTTTGTCTGAGTTTTTTCTTTGGCAACTACGATGTTAGGCCGGTAGTTGCCTTTACCACGACCGGATCATAGTCCACTCCTCTGTTGTTGTTGTTGTTATCCTCATCATCATCCTCTTCCTCCGATTTTTCATCTCCTTTTTTATTTTTCGACCACCAATCCGGATAATCCATTAGTCGAAAACATCTGTCAATAATGTGTCTAGATCTCTTGCAATGTGTGCAAAATACACCATCATTTTTCCTTTCACCTCGATCACGATAAGGGTCCTTCCTTGTACAGTAAAAGCCATGATTTCACTCCGGTTCTTTATTTTTCATGTGATTCCTCTCACACGCTCTTCTTGCACCAACTTCGAGTAGACCTTGTTCAATGATGGCAATGGTTCCTGGGTCAGTATGTTCGATCTCACCATTCCATACATTCCCTCATCCAATCTCATTAGGAAAAGATGCATTTTTCTTCTTCTCTTTTGGCTTCTAGGACCGTTCCTAAATTGCACGTGCACTTTTCGCACGTACAAGTTGGGATCTATTCGTAATTCGCCAATTCCTCCCACAATTTAGTAAGTTTTCCATAGTAATCCACTATGGTCCTTCCCTTTTGACACTCCGTTAGTTCCGCCTTTAGTTGTTGCATCTGAGGGCTGTTAGTAACGTCGAACCGCTCTTGTATGCTCGTTCATAATTCTTTCACTTCCTCTCTATGTGTAATTATTGAACGAAGCGTCGGTTCTACTATGTTGCGAATCCACAACACTAACAGTGAGTTTATAGTCCACCAATATTCCAAGTTCGGTGACTCTTCGTTCGGTTTTTTTATTGTACCATCGACGAAGCCGAACTTCTTTCTTGCTCTTAGGGTTGTCCTCATGGATCTAACCCATTCTTCATAATTTTCGCACTTCAATTGGACTTGTGTCACCACAATTTCAGGGTTATCCTTCGACGTAATATCGAGGGAGAGAATGTTTTTCTTTGGGTTTTGTTTTCTTCACCGGTGATTCCTTTGCCGTTATCGCCGGTTTCTTTATCGTCACCTGCCATTATTTTAGGATTTTGATATTCTTTCTAACGTGGCTCTGATACCATGTTAAAATCGAGACGGACGAGAATTTAGAGAGACAAGAATAATGAGAGAATTATTTCTGCCTTGTATTCATCATAATGACCTCTTTATATAGAAGTAAGGTTCTCATTCATCTAGTCTTATAAGGTAATTCCATTTCAATAGGACTACAAATCTTATATTTATCATAATTATAATTATATCGTAAATAGACTAAACTATTATAATTAGACTAGAATATGTTCTTTAATAAATGTCATTACAAAGAAAAGAGAAAAAGAATAAGAGGTACTCCATTTAGGACTTGAGTTTTTTCTTTCAAGATTTATGTTAGCTCTCTAGTCAATTCGTTTCTGTTATCTTTCATCAAAGTATATTCCACCAACATTCGACCCACCTTCTTAAACTAGCAAACAAAAATCTTTCATAATATGACATTATTACTATTTCAGTGTAAAGCAACTTTTCATTATTACGATTAATTAAAAATTTTGTTTGTAAAAGTTTTGATGCATTAACTTTTTCAGTTTTTGGGTATTTACATTTTATTTGAAAATTTAAATCCTAAAAGTATCTGTTGATATAAAAAAAAAATGAACCTTTTTATCACACTTAGACTATTCTAAGAGTATTCACTACGTTATTTCAATGGTAACTCTATCTATTGAAGCTTATATAGCGAGGAAAAGAAAATCACCTTGTGTTCTTTGTCAATTGAGACTTAAATTTTAGTTTTTAAAATTTAATCGTATTCATTTTATTAATTACTAGATCACACATTGACTAAGTATTAAAATAAATATGTCATCAACAAGGTTCGCGACGGAATGTAAAGTATTTCTTCATCATTAATCAGATGTCATGAGTTTGAGTCTTCCTGGATACGAAATCGCATTTGTTAGGGAGTGTTTTGCTCCCCCTCCCCTTCCCTCTAGTACGGGACTTTCAGACGCGAAATTCGAATTTAATCGTGTCTCAATACAAATACCGAACACCGTATGAAAAAACAAAAAAGTATCAATTTTCATAAATTTATTTCGTCATTTTCTTTCTCTGGATGAATGAAATAATCACTATGTAATAAGTACTATGGTAAAGAAAATCGAGAACAAAAAGAAGGAAAAGTTTCAAGGATTAGTTCACGCATCGGGACTTGTCCGTTTTAATGGAAGACATGACCATCCTCCTTACGAGTTATGAAAGCCAATATTCACGCTTGGTCTCCATCTTGCGGGCCGATCGTGTAGTCTACTTGTCCTAATTCTTCGTGAAGGGGAAAGTCCCGAATGCGAAATCCCCCACCTGTATTAGAGGCCCCTTGGCCAGGTGGGATGTAAATCGAGGGATATGCGCGAGTGGCAGCTCTGCAAGGGAGATGACCAACGGGACACGAACCCAACAACAACCCTTGCAATATTTCAGCAAAGACTGTCACCACACGGATTCGAGCCCGCGACGTCGGAGTGGTTGTACCCCAATCACCTTGCCACTTACCAACTCGCATGTGCCGGTGCTAATTCTCATCCCTAATGTTTGTGATCCAAATAGTTGGAACTTAAAAATTAGAAAAAATACATATTTTCACCTCTAAACTTGCACTGAAAATTCACTTTAGCAATTACGTAAATTTTACTTGTAATTATTTACCCTCTAAACAACTTATACCTGAATTAAATTCAATCTTACGTTGCTCAGACCAATCTTACAATGAGTTACGTAGAACACTCTCCGCCACATCAGCGCCACGTCCACAATCAATTAAATTTAAATTTTTACTCTTTTTTCTATTTTTTCTATTTTCATTCATCATTTCTCTTTTTTAAAAGTCTCAATTTCATTCCTTCTTCACCCCCACCCCCAACCAAACCCACCTTCTCCATTCCTTCTTCCCATTACCCCAACCAAACAATCAAACCCACCTTTTTTTCCCCGCCTCCACCCCGCTACTCCCACAACCCACCTTCTTCTTTTGCTCCCCAACCTCACCCCCGCCCCTACCCCCCACACCTTCTTCTTGCTGCCCCCTCCCCCACTACCTTCTTACACCACAAAATTGCAAATCGTGACATCGCCAATTTATTTTATATAAAATTATTATATTTATAATCATTAATTTATTAGTTTATTTCTCTCCAATAAATTAACCTCGTATACACCCGATATATCACTGATATACCACCCTATTTCCCTCCATATCTCTTCAACATGTCGTATACCCATCATATACAGTCAATACACGCCGATATACACTTGTATACGGTTGATATACTTCTTCAACCATTGTATATTACCCGTATACAGCTATTTTAAGCCGCTATACACCTCGAATACGGTCGATACTACCCCTAATCTATACGTCTCAACCCCCCAAAATTGTTTGTCCTCTTTCTTGCCTCCTCTCCGGTAGACACCATGGCAGAGAACGACCTTGGTAGTGGCAGTAGCCACCGCGGCAGTGGTGGCAGAAGGTCTCAGTAAACAGTCCACTGCCTAGACATACCGAAGATGGGCCACATCCAGCAGGCCCACCCTCAGGCAGCCAAGCAAACTTGACCAGCCTAGTTGATGGGCTTTCACCAATCGGTCCAGCTGCTTGAGCCCCAGCAGGGACCATCAGACATGGTGCCCAGCAGAACGGACCAGCCTAGTCGATGGCCCTCCAGCAGACGGTCCAGTTTCCTCAGGCCCAGCAGGGAGTCCAGGGTCCTCAGGCCCAATTAATTGAAGCCCAACAGTTCACTCCAGGCCCTATCAAATCCAATTTGGGACAGATTTTGCCACATTGACTCCTCGGTAACCCAATAACGAGTTGATATATGGATATGGGTGTCACATCTCACCTCACCAACAATTCTGGTAATCTCACTCAACTGCGAAATTTAAATACTCCACAGTCTATTGTGGTCGGTAATGGTCATCGCATTCCAATTCAAGGATTTTGCCATACCCTTACCCTACCACCGCATCCCCACTTCTCTCTCAAAAACTTTTTTATGCCCAAAACATCATCAAAAATCTTATTTATGTTGGAAAATTTGCCATCGATAATTCTGTCTCAATTAACTTCGACCCGTTTGGATTTTCTGCAACGGACCTCCGTGCCGAAAAACTCCTTACGAGATGCAATAGTGAGGGGGACATATATCCCTTCCTACCCACATCCATTGCTCGTGTCAGTCCTCCCACCGTTCTAACAATCATATCTCCCTCAACGTGGCATAGTAGACTTGGTCATCCGGGTTCTCAAGTTTTTGATTCTCTTAGAAACCAAAATTTAATCTTGTGTAACAAAAGGAACCTCTCTCATAGTTGCTCCTCTTGTCAGTTAGGGAAACACGTTAGACTACCATTTACGACTTCTATGAGTACTACTTTCTCTCTCTTTGATAGTATTCACGCTGATTTATGGATATCTCTCATAACTAGCAACTTAGGTCACAAATATTATCTAGTATTTTTGGATGATTTTTCTCACTTTCTTTGGGTCTATCCACTCAAACTCAAATCTCAAGTTTTCTCCAAATTTGTTGAGTTCCGTACACTGGTCAAAACACAATTTGAAAAAGACATAAAATCATTTAAATATGATAATGGTCGTGAGTTTAATAATTCCATATTTCATAAAATTTGTGCGGATAATGGCATGATCTTTCATTTCTCATGCCCCCACACCTCCCCTCAAAATAGAAAAGCATAAAATAATATGATTCGTACTCTTCTTTTTCATGCGTCTCCCCCATACTTTTTGGGCATATGCACTAAAAATGGTAGAACACATTCTCAATATTTTACCTACCCATGCGGTTCAAAATAGGGCACTAAAAATTCTTTATCGTCAGATTCCTACCTATAAGCATCTTTGAATTTTCAGTTGTCTGTATTACCCTAATATGACATCCAAGACCCCCCCCCCCCCACAAATTGGCACCCAGATCTACCTCGTGCCCTTTCCTAGGCTTTCCGTCAAACCATAGAAGGTACTTGTGTTATGAGCTCTCCACCGACAAAATCATAATTTCTCACCACGTCACCTTTGTTGAATATGTTTTTCCGTTTGACAACATTAAAAAATTATGAGCCACTGATTACCAATTCCTTGAAGATTCGGACCCAGCACCGTTTGTCCAACAAGCACTCCGTCAAGCTGCTACTGTTCCGGCAACGACGGACGCACCAACTGCCGCCACCGACAGTCCAGCCACAGTCTCCCTTTCTCGTCCTCTCAGATCTGCCACCTTTGTTCCAGCGGCAGCCGACGTACCAACTACCACCACTGCTCCGTCAAAACCAGTTAGGGCCCTGCCACATCTTCGTCACAGTCATCACCGTTTGCCATCCCCACCGGCAATCGGCCCGCCACCTCAGTTTCCCCACCGGTCATCGTCCCCTCCACTGTGTCGCCACCACACACCCAACGCCAACATGCATCCTCACCAGCCCCGGAAACTGACCCGGTACCACCAAAATCATACCACAATCCCAAAACACCGGTCCCCCCCACCAATGTCGTCGTACCCCACTTCGTCGTCGTTCGCCACTATCGATCTGCCCAGATCGATAGCACCACAAAGCCCCTTCACTGCAACTAGAAACCACTCACCCAGTCCCGTTACGCCACCTTTATCCACCACTGTATCCAGTAACCAGAACACCCCAATCCCAAACCCCACCAGTGAACCCGACCCATCACCAAGAAAACAGATCCAACCTGCACCCTCGCACCGTATAGAAACCCGTGCCCAACACGGGATTTTTAAACCTAAAGACCAATTTAACCTATCTACACAAACCATCTCTCCAATTCCCAAAAACTCAAAATTAGCCAAACTAGACCGAAATTGGAATGCGACCATGTGTGAGGAATTTAATGTTTTAACAAAACAACACACTTGAGATTTGGTTCCTAGACCGGAGGGGGTGAATGTAATTCGATACATGTGACTTTTTCATCACAAATAAGAGACGTTGGTGACCTAGAGAGGTACAAGGCACGACTTGTGGCTAATGACACTAATTAGTAGGAGAGTATAGATTGTGGTGAGACATTCAGTCCGATTGTTAAACCAGCCACCATTCGCACTGTTCTGAGTATTGCTATGGGTAAGTATTGGCCTATTCATCATCTTGATGTGAAAAATACGTTTCTACATGGGGATTTAAAAGAAATTGTTTACATGCAACTGCCATCTGGTTTTGTCCATCCTACAGCCCTCATGTTTGTCGTCTCTGTAACTCACTTTATGACTTGAAACAGGCCCCTAGAGCGTGGTATGATCACTTTGCACAGTATATCATGCATATTGGGTTTGTATGCAGCAAGTGTGATAATTCTCTATTTATTTTTATAGAGGTAGTAGCATTGCATATCTATTATTGTATGTTGATAATATTGTGCTTACTACCTCATCTGAGTTGTTGAAAAATGAGATCATTGCATTGCTCAAAACAAATTTTGCTATGACTGACTTGGGGAAGTTGAGCTATTTTTTAGGGATTTCAGTGACTAGATCTGCAGATACTATGTTTCTTTGTCAGCGTAAGTATGCAGAGGAGATTGTGTACAAGGCTAAAATGGCAAATTGCAAAATCATGTTTACTCCAGTTCACTCTAAATCAAAGCTTAGTGCTTTGGATGATGATCTAGTGTCAGATCCCACTCTCTACTGGAGTCTTGCAGGTGTACTACAATACCTTACTTTCACTAGGCATGATATTTCTTATGTTATTCAGCAGATATGCTTATTCATGCATGCCCCCCATGTAGCCTTATTTTACTGCCCTTAAACGTAACATTCGATATGTTAAGGGGACACTTGATTATGGATTGGATCTATACCCCTCAGTACTGACCAGGTTGTTGTCATATACGGATGCTGATTGGGCAGGCTGTCCGGATACACGATGATCCACCTCAGGCTATTGTGTATTCTATGGGGATAATCTCATTTCTTGGTCTGCCAAGAGACAGGCCACATTATCCCGTTCGAGTGTAGAAGCAGAGTATATAGGTGTTGCTAATGATCTTGCTGAGATTTGTTGGCTCTGAAACCTTCTTTTGGAGCTTCAGTGTCCGTTGTGTAAGGCGTCTTTGGTTTATTATGACAACATATCCGCCATCTATCTATCTCATAATCTGGTTCAGCATCAGCGAACCAAGCATATTGAGATGGACATCCACTTTGTTTGTGAGAAGGTTGCACTCGGTCATGTCAAAGTATTGCATGTGCCTTCTTCTTATCAGTATGCATATATATATTCACAAAAGGCCTTCATAGACAACTATTCCTTGACTTCAGATCCAGTCTTAGCGTCCGGCCTCCTCCCGCTTAGATTGAGGGGGTGTATTGGAATGTGGACAATATTATTTTGCCATATTTAGTCTTATGTAATTATGGTAAATATAGGATCCCTATTGTATAAGGATTCCACATTGTATACTATATATATATATATATATATATATATATATTGTATTAATGAGAAATGCTCCCCAAAGGAGATTAATACAATTCTGCGTGGTATGAGAGTCAGACTCATTCTAATTCTTTATTCACCGACGTTGGGCCCCCAAATTATATTATCCACGCTCCAGTTAACGAGGTCTGGGCGTGCAGGGGAGTGTTAAGAGTTCCACATCGAAAATGAAATGGGAACATGGACTCCTTATATGGACTTGGACAATCCTCAGTTAGGTCCAATAACCACTCTTTACGGTAAATCATAGTTGAAAATTTCAGCTACAACATGTAGTTTCAATTTATCACTATCACGTGTGTATAAAATATATATTTTCTTTAATTTAGCCATTTGTGCTTACAGTATACAGTAAGTAGTTACTCCTTCGTCCCATATTAGTTATCAAAATTAGTAAAAATATTTATATTAAAATATTTATTAATTTACAAGACTAAAATAGAATTAATTTTTTTTCTTATTTTATCTTTATTTAACTTTTCCTGAAAGAAAACAATATTGGGTACTTAGCCTTGTTTATGAAAAGAAATAAGGATAAATTTGTAATAATTTTTAAGGGGCGTGCAAAAGGGGAATATGACAACTAATATTGGACCGAGGGAGTATTTCGGATTCTTAGTAGTGATTTTGATTATAAACTAAACTCTATTTAACTGCCTAAACAAAGATATAACTTATTCAAATTAAATATTTTAAATCAATTTATAGAAAAAATATTTATATGAAATTACATATTCTTTTACGTTATCAATTATCAATTTTTGTTTATTATTATTAAAATTCATATTAATAAATTTACACGATTTCTAAGTTTGTGAACTATAACTAACTCGATGACATCTTATAATAAAATACTACTACTAAATGAGATGGTTGAGAGGTTGAAAATAAACATAACAACACCATATAGAAAAAATAGGTGCGAATTTTAGCTATAACGCACTCATTATTGTTATCAGATTGGTTGAGAAATTTACCTGTTATAACTTATATGCGCTTGTCGATTGTAGCTAATTGCTTGATATTTAGTTAAAATTCCCGCAAATTAATCAGAACTCGTAAAAGTATCTAAAATTACTTTAAATAACGGTGATAAAGAGCACTAGTAATACTCCAAAATAATACTCTCTATCTGTCCAAATTTATGTGACACTTATTTAATAATAATTTAATTCTAATTTTTTTTACGCTTATTAAGATAGATGATAACCGCACTAATATTTTTTACTTATTTTATATCATAACCTTCAATTTTTTTTTATTTCTTAAATGTCGTACTTCGTCGTATATAGAATGGTTAACAAAGACACCTTTTTAGTCGACCGGCTCGACTGTACATTCACATTCACCTCTCTCTCTCTCATTACCAACACGCGCAACGAAGATACAGTCATACAGCTATACAATACACTCGATAGATATACATACATATATGTATTCCAAATTGAATGTGGAAAATGTAGTGTGTGCAATTGATATGCTTAAAATTTGAGGAATTAGGGTTTCGATTTTGTAGAAATGCCATTGAATAGGTATCAGATACGGAACGAGTACAGTTTGGCTGATCCAGAGCTGTACAAAGATGCTGATAAAGATGATCCAGAAGCTTTACTTGAAGGCGTTGCTATGGCTGGCCTTGTCGGTGTTTTGCGCCAACTTGGTGACCTCTCCGAGTTAGTATTCCTTTTCTTTTGCTTTGCATTCTGATGTCCATTTCCTTTTCAATTGTTTGACTTTAGAATTTTGTCCTTTTATTTCGTAATTTGAATCGATATAGTGAAATATGCTTTATCAGTATTGAAATCTATAGAAACTTCTTGTTAGAAGGCGCTTTGGAGTTAATGAAACTGGAAATTTGAATTTGTGAGTCCATTAGTTGAATCGTTATTTGATTGCATTGTATAATGTGACTACATTTGTTTTTTGCTTTTACAACTGTTTGATTTTGGGATTTTGTCGCTTTACAAGTAAATGCACTTTGGATTTTTGTGTTTCGAATCTCCTTTTATTTTGTAATTTGAATCAATATAGTGAAATAAGATTGTTGACATATATCAGTATTGAATTCTATAGAAAATTGTAGTTAGAAGACGCTTTGGAGTTACTGAAAATGGAAATTTGAATTTGTGAGTCCATTGTTTGATTGCATTGTATAATGTGACTACGTTTTGTCTTTGCTTTTCAACTGTTTGATTTTGGGATTTTGTTGTTTTACAACTAAATGCTTTGTGGATTTTTGTGTATTTGAATCCCCTTTTATTTCGTAATTTGAATTGATATAGTGAAATATGATCGTTCAAATATATATCAGTATTGAAATCTATAGAATCTTGTAGTTAGAAGACACTTTGTAGTTACTGAAAATGGAAATTTGAATTTGTGAGTCCATTATTTGAATTGTTATTTGATTGCATTGTAGATTGTGACTACGTTTTTTTTTTTTGCTTTTTAGGTTGTTTGATTTAGCATTGTAGTGTTTACTAGTGATTTCTGTGCAAATTCTTATGGAGTTCCTCCCTTTTTATTATTTGAATCATTAAACTAGAATATGCTCGTTAGGAAATGTTCGAGTATGTAGAGCTTACTCAATTTAGTTGCTGATCAATTAGCTGCAAGGCAGAAATATTTGGTAGTATCTATTAAAATGTGGTGCCAAAAAGGGGTCTTTCTGCTTATGCACTATGTCCCTGCAAGTGATTCCTGATCACTTTATATTGTTAAGAATGGTACTGCAGTTGAAGTTCTGTTTGATCATGGTAGCGACTAAAATGTTTGTATTTCTTGTTTATTGTAAATGTTGAAGGTTTGCTGCTGAGATATTCCATGACTTGCATGAAGAAGTGATGGCAACAGCTGCTAGGGGCCATAGTTTGACGGTCAGGGTCCAGCAGCTTGAAGCTGAATTTCCTTTGATTGAGAGGGCATTCCTCTCACAGACCAATCACTCTTCCTTCTTTTATAATTCTGGTAAGTGCTAAGAGCATTTCATTGATCAATAACACCATAGAAATCCTGGACGACTTAGTATACTTTGCTTTTTCGTGCACTTTGATGGCTCTTCTTGTTTCCTTTTTACGTCTGTTCCAAAAGATAGTCCTTTCTAATCTTGTGGTGCTTCTAACTGTTTTGTACATGTTTGTATGCACATGTGGAGAGTATACAACGGAAGATTTATCTTTCATTTTCCTAGACATAGAATGTAGACTAATACAATATGAGAAGTATAGGAATATTAGTGTTTCTGCATTTCAAAAAAAAAATGATATATACGTTGAGGAATTTTTTGAGTTTTTAATATAAACTATGAGTAAAAGTATTAGAATACAAATGTTATTTCAGGCACTGATTGGCATCCTAATAAGCGAATCGACCAAAATATGGTTACAAGGGGAGATTTACCTCGATTTGTGATGGACTCGTATGAAGAATGCAGAGGTCCACCTCGCTTATTCCTTCTAGACAAGTATGTTCTGTTATTTACTGTCAGCAGCTTTCATTAAATAGAGGGTTAAACTTCGTAAGAACAGCGTTCGACAAACTTAATGGATTGTAACAGGTTCGATGTTTCTGGAGCTGGAGCATGTTTGAAACGCTATACTGATCCTTCATCCTTTAAAGTTGAGCCATCCTCTTATGCATTCACAGCTTCAGATGTTCAGAGGGAAAAGAAAACTCGCAAGACAAAGGTAATTAAAAAGAAGAGACACTATTACTCCTGTTTCTCTGCAACTTTTTGGTTTACTTTGGGATTTATATGAGTCACATGCTGATTTAGTGGTATTTCCCTGGTTTGATATGTGAGATGACATTTTTCCATTTCCTTTTTTTTGGGGTTACAATTGGAAGGTTTTTAGTGGTATTATTATAAGTTCTTAATACTCTCTTCCAGTTACACGAACATTTATTTCTTCATGCGGTAACATGTGCTTATTTGCTTGAGTCTTTGTTGATCTCCTCCATGAAGCTTTCTGAAGCCAGTCTCTCATAGCTCCATCTTGACCCGGAAAAGTGAGGGAAAAAGGAGCACAATGATCTTACCCCTTAAAATATTCAAGTTTAACTTGACTGTGAAGTGAGTCAAATCTATTATTTGCTACTTGAGCAAAGTTGTGCATCATAATGTGCTTATTTTTTCAACTATGAGGCGTCTGATGTCTGTTATAGATTGGAGGAGCCCTTTTAGCTTTAGCATACAGGCAGAAAGATGACTTTTCACTTAACGTAGTAGAGAAAACCTGTATTCTGCATAAGGAGATTTTTCCTAAGGCAAGGGTGGGGTTCGATAAGCTGTCTTTCCATCTTTGCTATTGTTTCTGGAGGGTTCTTACTATTTCATTCATCAGCAAGCAGCTTCTTCTCAGTGATAATATCGGCGATGATGAAGTTGCATTTTCTTTCTGGTGCTTCAAAATATTTTTTCATCTTGCTGTTGCAGAAGAGAGGTTCACGCTGGAGGAATGGGGAGACACCTGAGGTGTTGCCTGCATCACATGCCAAGTGAGATCCTTGATGCCTAATGTATATAATAGTATTATGATTGTTCTAGTCGAGTATCTTATTCTGTGTTCCTCACATTTATACAGACTCCATCAGCTGTTCTTGGAGGAACACATTGAAAATGGTATAAATATTCCTGCACATCTCGTGAAATTGAAAAGAAAGCTGAATGGATTTCCATTTGACCCGAAAACTGGAAAGAGCTATATGAACAAGTTCTTGGAGGCTTCTTCACCAGAACATAAAGTAGTCCATGAAGTCGGTATTGATTCATCACCTTTGAGATTGCCATCGACTGATGCTTATGAAACTTTGATGCACACTGAAGATATTAGACCGCCGAGTCCTGATAAGGAGGTGATGCAGAGAAACAAGAGGGCATCTTTATCTCCATCTCCACCACAAAGTGAAGAGAACAATGCTCGAAAACCGTGCTTAGATGAAGTCTCTGAGGATCTCTACCACTATCGAGTTCGAGGAATTTCCAGACGAAGCCATAAATCACAATCAACTGATATCTTGCCTTCTACTCATAGCGTGGTTGATGAAAAGGAAATAGCAGTGGATGGAGAAAGCCGAACAGAAAGAGGTACTGCTTATGAGCCGAACAGAACAGATAATTATGTCGATGCCCTAACTACAATGGAGTCAGAATTAGAAACAGACTCCGAGCACAGAGCCAGAAGGGATTTGCACTTATTGAATAGCAAAAAGCAAGTGTTTTGTTTGTCTTCTAGCAGTGAAAAGCTTCAAACTCAATCTTCAGATTCTCATTCAATGGAGAACTCTACATTATCTGATGACGGGAATAGTTATTCTAAGAAAGAAATATCTAGTTTTTCTTGTTCTGATTCCCCTAGCACTTCTGTTGAGAGTGTCCTTTTGGAGAGCGAAATTTCTATTAAGGGAGCTAAAACCTCTGATACTTCATGTGAGCAGCAATCTGTTAATGAGGAATCTCAATTACCTCAACCTCTAGAACAAGGTGATTATGATAAAAAATGCATTACCGTAGCTAGGGAACCCAGTGGCAGTTGTGACTCCGGTGAGCCAACTACTACCCTAAGTTTTACAGATTCAACTTCTATGCCAATACATGCTTATGCTGGGATGTTTGTGGAAGTTGCAGGGATGAGAGCTGAAGCAAATGAAAATATCGTCGCCCATGGCAAGAGTAAAAATCCTTTGACTACCATTGCAGAAGATGCAGCAGATTTGCATGTCAGTCTACCCCATGCTCCTGTTATCCTTAGTCCTCCAGAACAGAATGGATATGATTCTCCATCTAGAGAATCCATTGAAGTCAAGCTAACAGATGATTTGGTTGATGGAAATTTGAGTCTAGGTGAGAATGTGTCTTGTGCATCAAATCATTCTGATGTTCCTTGCCACGCCAGCGATAACTTGCCACAGTCAAAGTCTGCTGAAATCCAGCATGAAAGCAATGTACACAATGATGATGTGAGTCTGGTTAATCATATTCCCTTTACTTCTGAGCTCCTTAATGTTCCTTCTGAAGACAGGTGTGAATTGTTGTCTTCTGATTATCAGCAGTTGCTCAATTTGGATGGCGAAGATTCATCGTTAGGTGATGATTCAACCTCATATAATCTTCCTAATTGTCCTTCATTGAAAGAAGGTGATACCTCACCTTCGTCGTTGGCTGTAAACCATCCAAACCATCTGGATGGTCTAGACAATGAGAATTCAAATGGTAGTTCTGATGATTCAGTTCAAATAGTGGATATATTGGGTGCTTCTGACAAAGAATGTGGCAAACACTCATGGTTTACCATGTCTCGTGATGAAACTGCAGAAGATACATGCATGAAGCCACATAACCTGAGTACCACGGATATTGAAGCTGGTGATGCAGATGAAGAGCATGAAGAGACATGTGGGGCATTCAGCGATGCAGTTATATCTGAGACAGGGGACCTCAGTAAGAGCAGTGGGGTAGATGGCCGCGATTTTGTTGATGCGCGGAACCCTCAGCTTTCAGAAATCGCAAATGATATTCAGCCACTTGAATCTGGAGAATTGGATTCTAGGCAGGAAAATCTTGTCGAAGTTTCGAGTATAGTAAAATTTGAGGAAAAGGTTAGTATCGGCCCCAGTGAGCTTTTGTCTGCAATTGCGTCCACTGGTTCGATTACCTCTCCACATCTCAAATCATTGACCAATGAAGCAATACTCTCAAATGAGACAGAAAATAAGACTGCTTCTCTTCTTGCTGCCTTGGCGGATAAAGAAGATATTGATGATCCACACTCATCTTTAGATCACAATCTTTCAGAAGAATCTGTTTGCTTAATTGGACAGTCCTGCCAGAATGAATTGGAAATCGATCTACCTAATAGCCATGCAGAATCAAAGTTTGAGATACAGAGAGCTGATACCCCAGATTCTAACTCCTCTGTTCTTGATGCATCCAACTATCATCATCCCGAGTCAGAAGTCCTTGGCACTCCTTCTGGAAGCAAACTTTCTTTTGATGCTGAATTGGATTCTGAAGAGGTATCCTCCCAAAGGAGTAATGTTGCTGATTCCACTGAAGATGCTTCATCTTTGCAAACTGTTACTCTTGAAGAAGCAAAGGATGAATTAGAAGACAATCAATTCAGTGAGGAATTGCTGCACAAAGCTGATTTGGAACAATCATCTCTCCTGGAGCAAATGCAGCCTTCAGGTCATGTGGACCGACTGTCTGACGCTTCTTCCCAATCTTTGCTGGCTAACCTTCCAAGTCAAGATGCAGTCCTAGATGGTATAGCCCACAGCAGCAATCAAGATCCTCAAGCTTTGCTAACTGATTACTGTGCAGAAGAGAGGGATGAGTCAGCAATCTATGAGCACGATAAAAGGGAGGTGCTGGATAGTGGTGAGGCAAAGTCAGAACCATTACCTCTGTTAACCCAGCCACAACAGGTAGATTGCTTCGACCTTGAACAATCTGCTGAAGCTTCTTCAATATCTTCACCAACAGTTGGTCCCAGTCATCCTTCAGTTCCCGAGCTTTTATCACAGAGCAATCAAGATAGTTTGTCATCTTTGCACGAAAAAGATGACGAGATAGCATGTAAGGAACCAGATAAAGAGAGATTGATAGATGAAGATGCAGCTAAAGAGGTGCTGTTACCTCAGTTTGAAGAGGCACACCTCTCCAATCATGCTGACATAGTAGGAGCCCTCAATGCTTCTTCCGTACCATTTATAGAAACTGTTCCCAGTCAACCTTCAGATTCAAATCCCTTACCTCTTAGCAGTCATAATGTCAATCCTTTTGAAAACGGGAATACAATGATTTCTACCTCTCCTGGCTTTGCCTTGCTTCCTGGGGAACCACAGATCGATCTGGCAGAAATGCCCCCATTGCCTCCTCTTCCTCCAATTCAATGGAGGATGGGGAAACTACATGCTTCCCCTGATTTGGACGGGGAGCCAACACAGCATCATATAGGTGCCAATCCATCAAGTCTGGCATCTAGGACTGATCAGAACACTCAACCTGTGAATCAAAACATGCTGTCAGCTGTAGCTACAGAGAGTGCAGAACTTGTTGATACGTATTCCGCTGACAGCGTGGCACAATCAGGTCTGTTTATTTCGCCACCCACAATTCTTTGTAGAAACAGTAGTGTTAAGTTTATTGATCCAGTTGATAAACATTCCACGAAAACTCACTTTCCATTGGCAGGTCAATATTATGAGGTGCAGCCGCCTAGTTTGCATGCTATAAGAGGGGAGGCACAGCCTATTAATGGGATCCCAGATGTAACTTCCCTGGATAAACCTTCTATTGATGTTTTGGGTTCAAGTGAAGAACTCATCCAACCACAGAACCAAGTTACTCCAGAATTGCTTTCAGAGGAACAAGGCTCTGCTCATTTGGAAGGAAATCTGCCAGTTAGTGATGGAATAAAACCAAAAGCAGCTCCTACAGATACAGGGATTAAAGATGGTTCTGAGTCATTAGTCCATGAGCCATCCCAGTTGCAACATCATTCCCTCCATCAGTTAGCACCAGAGATTTGCTTAAACAGATCCAATCTTGAAGAGACCCTCACAAGTTTGGAGAGAAATGCGGGGCCTCATGACACCGTTATCCCATCATATACAGAAAATGCAAAGCCTGATCATAGCATTCCAACTACAGAGGCAGAAATTATTTGGCCATCTGTGGAGGAAGGAAACACTAATGGGATTCGCACGGTGAAACTACAAAGACCACGGACTCCACTAATTGACGATCTTGCTGCGCATGACAAAAGCAAAGTAAGTTCTGCTTCATTTTGGTTAAACTTGGAGATTGCAGTGTTGGTAAATTTCACGTCTCTAAAATTTGAATCATTGTGCAGTTAAGGAAGGTTACAGAGCGGGCTAGGCCTGAAATACAGAAGGTTGATGAAAGAGATTCTCTCTTGCAGTTGAGGAAGGTTACAGAGCGGGCTAGGCCTGAAATACAGAAGGTTGATGAAATAGATTCTCTCTTGCAGTTGAGGAAGGTTACAGAGCGGGTTAGGCCTGAAATACAGAAGGTTGATGAAAGAGATTCTCTCTTGGAACAAATAAGGAAAAAGGTAAGATATCAATTTAATTATATTATTTAGCTTTGCATTCTAAGTTCATGTTTTTCATATTCTTAGTTGGTAAGTATTTCTCCGAACTGAAAAAATTTTCTTGGTTTTCCAGTCATTCAATCTGAAACCAACGGTTGCAACAAGGCTTAGTATTCAGGGTCCTCAGACTAATCTGAGAGTTGCTGCAATTTTGGAGAAAGCAAAAACAATTCGCCAGGTCGGTCTTTCACTCTCTCTCTCTCTCTCTCTCTCTCTCTCTCTCTATCTATCTATCTATCTTTCTAGATATGTGTGTGCATGCACATACATGCAAGGGCTTAAATGTGAATCAAGTGAGCCCCTCTGCATATAATTGGTGCTAAGATTTTCCTATGTTACAGGCGTTTGCTGGAAGTGATGAAGAAGATGACGAGGATTCTTGGAGTGATTCATGAAAATCTTGCACTATGATAAATTGTTGGACACATTTCTAGTGCCATGGATTCAGAAGAATCTCAACCACATTCTCAGTGAGTCAAGCTGATGGTGAAATAGATTGGAAGTCTCTGTCCTCAGAATATTCCATGCTTTTCTCACCCTTGTAAAATACTCTCTCTCTCTCTCTCTCTCTCTCTGTAGCATGTAGCCAATTGTTAGTGTTGTCTCCACTTCATAGTATGGGTAGTATATTCAATCATGAGATTGCGTGCAAGCGCTTTGTTATTCATTTTTCATGTAAAGGCAGTTATATATTACATTTCTTGTTTACAAGTTTTTTGTAAAGGGCCTGGTCAATTTTTGTATCTACCATATAGTAGTGGCTTTGGTTTGTCCAATATTGAGAGTATTTACACTGTTAGTGTTGAAATTTAGTAAATACGTTAATCAAACAATTCTGTTGTGTATAAAATACTGATATTTTGCCCAGATTATTGGACTTGATAACAGCTCTCTGTTACTTTGATAGGAATGCATGCATCAAATGTTTTTTTTTTAACTTACAACAATTTTGGCAGGGTGTAAATCTGGAAAAGCACTGTTTATGTAATAGACCTCGTGGAATGTTTTTGAACCGTGGTTCATGTACATTGCTGCAGAAAGTTTACTGTTAGGACTCTTTTGTTCGATTGCATTGGTACTTTTCCTTCTGAATGAACTGGATTTTACTTGGAGATGTTTGTTTGTAATAGGGTTGCGCTAACATCTTCGTTGAAATAGCATTTCTTTTGTGATCCTTCTAAACAGCACACACAAACACATCCCAATACAAGCTAATTTTACGAAAAGCGTTTTTGTAGATTTCCTTCCGAATTAGTTGGATTCTACTTGGAGACACTTCTTTCTCCTAGTGTTGGATAAGATGTTCACTTGAAAATACTTTATCCATACTGGGTATGAAATTTAAGAAAGAAAGTTATACAACCTTTGATTTTTAAACATGTTATGACATAATAAAGGATAAAATGGAAAGTTTAAAGTTGAAAAGGTTTTCAAATATAAAAAGTTAGGATGTCACATAAAATTAGACCTCAAGATCGTTCAATAGTAGCGAAAAGCATTGCAAATGATTATACGTATTGATATTGGTCTTTTATGTTCTTTTCTTCTTTTGCGTAGGGTTTTGAAGAAATAGGGGGAAAAATATTGTATCTTAGATACAAGTTGTGTGAGTGTGTTTTTTTAACTTTACAAATTGGTGTAGGATTTTAATTAGGTGGCCAGTTTCCACCCTCCTATTTAAGTTGTATCCAGTTTTTCCAAAATATTTAACTTGTAGCTAATGTTGGCAACTTAAAATTTAAGCTCATTTGTGCAGTAAAGACCAAAGAATGCAAACACAGAGTAGTAGCAAAGCGAAGCGCTAACAATATGGCATAGTGCACCTTATGAGACTCCAGCACTAGCTACGTGCAATTATGAAGCACAATATTGAACGTCAGATTAATCCATAAAGATTCTGCTTTCGTATGCTTAGAAACTAAATGAAGTCCGTTGAATATATAGCCTCTCGTTACAAGCAATGATCCATGCTTTAGGACAAAGGAATGTTGGTTAGGGAAGCAATCCTTCTTCAATCGCATATTGAGAGGTTCAAAACTGGTTTCTGACTTGGTTCAATTGGTTATAAAAAGGGATTGATAATGCATTTCCCATGGATCTAAAATCAACCAGTATTATATGAGTGAATGGAGACCTACTTATATGATAATAATTGATAAAACGTCTTGCAGAACCAAACATCTAACACTAATCACATATCGTATGAATTATTATTTGGTTTCTTCTTTAATAGGAACTCGTCTTCACATTCAAAAGTAATTGAAGCCATTCCTGAAGTTGGTCCCTCATCTATGCATACAATTTCTCATCATCGGCATGCCACGTTATGCAGTAACCCCCCCCCCCCCCCCCTTTTGTTTTGAAATCTTGTATTATGATGTTAGATAACTAACCTCTTGACTAAGGGCTTGTTTGAAAACTCACTTGCTGCCCTAGAACCTTCGAGCCTAGCCCGCCCGATCCATAGCCCTTGGAGCAAAACTCCCTTGTAGAAGGACTCCACTTCAATTTCAACTGCCACTGCAACTGGAGCCCTACCCCTCCCACATGATGCTTTTTTCGACAAAAATAAGAGGAAAAGGACCCGGCTTTAGGACCATCGTCTAATTCAACCCCCCCCCCCCGCCCCAACAAATCTATTCAATACTTTTGAAATTTTAGTTTGAAATTTAGATAAAAATGTCTTGCACATGCAATATGCTACACTTAAGACAAAATTTGTAATTTCATATGCGAATGTTTGCAACTTTAATCCCGTAGGTATGAAGTTCAGACAAAAATATCTTATACAAACAATATGCCAATTTTATACAAAATTTCTAACTTCAAATGCGATTTTTTTCAACTTCAATAGCACATTTTATAGGATTTTAAAGTGGCTAAACCTATAAAAGAATTATAAAATTCGACCATGCCTTAAACATGATCTCAAATTAGCTATTTGTGCACTTTCGCCCAAATTGATGGACCCAAAATATACTTTTATCTGTTTCTATTTACATGGCTTGATCGAGAGTACGGGGTCAAACTAACTAATATTCGGTGTGAATCCGGACATAGAATTCTCAATTTGAAATTGTGACGACCAAAAATACTGAGTCGTGATGGCACTAAACCCAAAGGATTAGTAAGCCAACCACAAACTCTTTAATCCAAATTGAAAAGAAATAAAGTTTGAAAATAGTTAAGCAAATCGAATTAAGTCTTAAAAGATTACATAATATAGATAATATGAAAATACATCCAATGGGGAACTCTAAGAAATGACTTTGACCAAGTAATAACACACTATAAGGCTTGCTTATTCCACCTACTATATACATGTTCGATTTGTATAAATATCTCTCACTAAAATTTCAGAATTCCTAAAACACTAAAATGATAAGTTTTAATTAATATTTCTAACGAGTAACGAGTATGCACGTCACCCTTAATTTATAAGACCACACATGCTCACGACTCATAAAATAATTAACCAAGATATATATCAACTTGTTCATAGTCAAGCCCAAAAAAAAAGGGCAAAGGGGTTATTGTAATATAAAATGAGCTTGATGTATTTATTTAATAATTTATTTTTCCACAAGCACAAAATTACTCCAGTCCCATCTTTTATAACAAATTTAATTTTCAGAAATTAGCTAAAAGTTGTACTAGCTATTTGGATTTGGACATCAATATTGAAGAACACTTTACAGTTTTAGCTGATGAAAATGGATGTACTTTAATTTAATCATATGAGTAGTGAGTGTTGGAAATTAGCCTTTGGCGGGGAGATGCGTCCACCCATCTTTGATGAATTAAACACTAGTGTTACGCATGTTGGAGACCTTGTCTCTTCGCACATGCATGATCTACGAAGTGAGTAGATGATCGTAGGGCCAAGAATCGTCTAATTTCGTTGAGAAATGAAAGAGATATTGGTCCACGAAGCAAGGTGTTTGAGACATGAAAATGTGGTGTGGGACAAATCTACCACATCGGTGGGAATAAGAAGAATTGCTCTCTATATAAGTCTCTAATTGGTAAAGGGTTTGGGACCCCAAGGGGTATCCCATGTGTTTAAAGGAGGGAAGACCTAGATGTGCTTGGGTTCAAGGCTAAGCCCACACGCGCGCCGCCGCCGCCCGCCCGTCCCGTCGGGTTCACGGGCTGTGGGGCTGTCTAATATTATCTTTTTGGACCAGAGAACTCTGTCAGATGTACAGTTTGATCCCTGAAGTTTCATATGTACAGTTTGGTTCCTGAAGTTTCAATATTTACAGTTTGGTCCCCAGAATTTCTGGAGACTTTTTCTGCCTACCGTTGGACTGCGTTTTGGAGCATTAACCAACCATTACTTAGCTGATTAATACTCCATTAACAGCCCATTACTTGGGCATTTGGGCAGCCTCTTTCAATGGCCTTAATAGCCATCACTTGGCTGTTTTAATGGCCTCCCTTAATGGCCATTACATCCTTGTTTTGGCAGTTGGACAGCCCCTCTTGCATGCTATATATTGAGCAGTTGTTGGCTCAATTTTGGACTGCAGAAAAACGCTGAAAACAGGCAGAAAAACAGGCAGAAAACAGCCACAAAAACAACATTTTCAGCACAAAACAGTGGCTGAAAATTCAGCAAAACAGTGGCTGAAAATTCAGCAAAACAGTGGCTGAAATTCAGCAAAACAGTGGCTGAAAAACAGTGACCAAACCCTCACGTATACACAAGATATACACTACAGAGACACACTATATACACAGAGACAAAAGAGAAGAGTAGACATAAACTCTTCCTTCCTATTCCATATCTTCAGCAAGTCAAGTCATATTTGTTTTCTTCGCCAGGCTCAACCTATTGGCTTTGTAGCGTTGAGATTAAAGTGTTGTTTTATCTTGGGAGACTATTGCCCGCTAACGTAAAAGCATATATACGGGGCAATCTTTTCTTAAGGATAGAGGGCTATCCTCGACTCAACACACAACGTTATAACCATCCAGATTTAGATGTTTCTTGATTTCAGGATATCAACATTCAAGACACAACAAACTTGCGGCAGTTCTCAACATTCAAGACACAACAAACTTGTGGCAGTTCTCAACATTGGCTTTGCAAGGTGATCAAGATTCAAGACACAACACACATGCGGCAGTTTTGAAGATTGACCATTTATTTATCCTTTCGAACATTTGTAATAGTTATTGCTTCCCGTACTGCTCTATAAAGTACCATAGAATACCAACAATTTAAGACAAGATTGTATTGTAATACTATTAGTGTTCGAAAGATGTCGGTCAAAAGTTGTGTGACCAAATCTGGATATGGCAATGGTTTTCTGGTAGAAGAGAGTGATGATGATGAACGTGTTCATGGTGTCGCCGCTACCAAGACTGGTTGGAACAAGCGCTCACGAGAGCTTGAGGATGTCAACTGGGACAAGAGGAGAAGACTGAAGATGTACTTCTATCTTGCAGCAGAAGGCCTGTATCTATCCCAGACAAAAGATCCGAATAATGGTAAGAAGGAAATGAACACTCAGTCTGATGAAGTGACTGAAGTGAGCCAGAATCCGAAATTGGGATAAGTAGTTTTTCTTACTTGTCAAGAATAAAGATTAAATGAGGTCTGATTAAAAATTGATTAAAGTAAGGAGGAATATGAAAATAATTTATATTCCTTACGCTTTAAAAATCAGAAGTTTAATCTCATCTTCTTTTCCGTTTAAAGATTGGATTGTAAAGCAACTTAAAAAGATCCGTTCTTTTAAGTGTAATTATTAAAAGTGAGTAAAGTATGTTCGCACATACGAGGGAGTAAGATCCACTGACTGTGCGAAAATAGTTATCACTATTAAGTAAGCGCCAAGAATTATCTGGGCACCAATCATAACGGAAGAAGTCTAAAAGTTAAAGACGTTGAGCCTGTCATACTATTTGGCAGAAGATCCTTCATATGATGATATTGGACACTCAGTCATATAAAGCCTCCGGGCGACTGGAGTGGGCCAAAATTCATTTGATATGATGATATTGGACACTCATTCATATAAAGCCTCAAGGCGTGAGTGGGGCCGTAATTCATTTCATAGGAAAAGTAATGGACACCTAGCAAGGTGGGCCGAGTTTCAGGTGTCTTAATGATCCGAAGGCCTAAAGAAAGGCAGTAAATAAATTGGACACTCAGTCTGCTAAAGCAACTAGAGTGGGCCAGAGTATCGAGATCACATATGATCCGGTTGCGCCCTAACCACGGGCAAGAGGTTGTTCATATGAAGCAACGCCACCTCTAAAATCAAAGGGGTTGGAGAGGTTGTCCTCAATAGGACTTCAGGGAATAGGATCACTCTAAGATGAGGTGATACATGTCCCAAACTTGGTTTAAGGGACGCTGTTGGTCAAGCTGGTTTGAGACTAGTCCAACAGGTCTATAATAACTAAGAATGGTACAATATGTCTGTAGCCAAATGAATGATATATTTATAATCCGTGCATCTATGCCATCATAGATTAAGATACGTCAAATAGCAAGTCATTCAAAAGCTAACGATGTTGAGATTGTTGCCTTCTGTCGACATAAAACCTCAAAATGAATGTGAGGTAGACGAAGAGGCAAAATCACCTTTTCAAATTCCATCAAGGGAATAGCGAAAGAAGCACCGCTCCTCTAGAACTTAGTCACACCTACTTGGGTGATTTGAAGTTTATACAAAATATAGGGGGGAGACAAGTACGTTGTGATCTTCATTGATGATGGTACAACGTATGGAATCCTTTGTTTGTTAAAAAGCAAAGATGAAGTTGTTGAAGCGGATAAGCGCTACATAGCAGAAGTTGAAACTCAACTAAGCCTACGGATTGAGAAACTCGTAGTGATAGAGGGGGAGAAAATGAAGCATCGTTCATTAAACGACTGTTCATTTCTCACCTCAGTCCAACGGTGTTAGCCAAGCGCAAAGCTCATACGCCCAAATTATGTGGGGTGGCTTGGTAAAAATTGAAATACTAAAACAGGTCAAGTTGTACCTAAGACTGTAGATTGCATATCTGTCAGGATCTGCAAATAACAGTAATGTTGATCGCCTCTTGGCGTCAAAGAATGTTGAGTTCTTTGGAGATAACTTTCCTTGAAAAAGGAAAAAGGAGTAATTGCTCAAGGTTAACAAGAACCCGTGAGGGCTTGACTGTCCGGAACTAGACGTTCCGTATCTATAGGACTCGAAAGTTGCTGGCTATCCGAAACTTAATATTCCAGATCTACAGAACTCAGGGATTCTAGATGTTGAACCGAGACGGAGCAAAGAAGGGGACAAAGACTTGTTCCAGTCCTTCTAGCTTGTATGGCTAAGAATGAACCATGGACAATTAACAAATAATTGTCATCTCCAAAAGCGCTGCTTTGGAAAAAAGCTACAAAGAGAGAAATAAACTCTATCATATAAAACCATACTTGCGTAATGGTTGATCTTCCTCCGGAAAAAGAACCTTTGGGTTGTAAGATGTGCTCCCCTGTGAGTAGCTTCACATCCAGGGCCATTGCAGTCTTGCGTGGCATGAATGTTGAATTAGCCTTCCCAATCGAAGAGTTGGAAGAAGAGAATCAGAGTTGGTTTTCTAGACTGTTGGGCTTCTTCCTGAACTTTCATCTTGGTCCCTGAAATGTTTACATTTTGGTCCTGAAAGTTTCAGATAAAATAGAAACAATGAATCTGAACATAGAAATATTGACTCTGAAATTAGAAAGCCAACAGTTGGAGAATCAACAGTCTGAAAGTAAAAGTCATATTGAAACAAAGTCTCGATATGAAAGATATGGGTATCACAGATGACATCTTAGGAATTGGATTTCTAAGACATCTAACGGACTGGTCGAGAGTTGACAGTCTCGTTGAAGCCACCAATGGATATGAATCATAGAACTGATTGGAATCATGGTGCACCCATAGACAAGGAGCGATATGCACAGGTCATGTGTAGTTCAATGTATTGTACACACTACAACCGACCTGGTATCGCCCTATTTAATGCATCGATTGAACTAAGGTTCACTGATGATTTTAATACATGATCGGTAGAAGGCGTTAAATCTGATATGACGATATCTGAATTAATGCTTATCTACAGATTATAGTATTATGGATGTCCAGCGGTTATGGAAGAACACAGTGATGCAAACTGGACATCAGATCTGAAGAACACCAAAGCCACAAGTAAATGTGTATGGTGGGTCTTGAAAAATCCTCTAAGCAAACTTGCATCGACCGATTCATGATGGTATCGGAGTTTATCGATTTATACAAAGCATGAAAGAAGTTGAGTAACTTCACGGCTCCTTAGAGGACGTCCCTTATTGGGAGAAACCCGTGTCTTCAGCAGTTATACACTGTGGCTAGTCGGTCGGCTTCAGGAAGGACACGGATGACGGCGTCTGGACATATCCTTCAGGATCTGTCGGAGACATAAGACCGTATGGCAGTTGATCATCACAGGTGTCACTTCCTTAATTACTAACTAAGGGACTACCCGGAGATCAAGTGTTCTGCATGTCTAGGGGAATGGACTTAAAACCCAAACAATACGAACCTTTGCGGTGGAAACCCAACCATACTGATTGGAGATCCCAAGAATTTGGTTCAATGGGAAAACTAAGCGGCAAAAGGCTCAGTTGAGCACTTCGGTGGAAGCAAGAAGCACTTCGAATGATGATTTCTGTACGGAAACATGAATCCAAAGCTATTCCCGCGATAGCCATTAAAGTGTTACCTGCATGGTGGGTAAAGGTTAAGCTTCCAAACCTTTTAAAAAATCCTCAAATGGTTGAGGTTAAGGTTGGGGAAACTTTTAATGATTCCTAACACTTGAGAAGTGGGGTATAGCAGGATACCTTGCAGGAGATCACCTATTTAAGTGCGAGGATGGCCGCCTCAAATGAACGCACTTAAGAATCCAAGTGTGTCCATGGCCACAACGGACAGAAACGTAAGAAGAAAAATGAATAAGAAGAGTTATTGTGTTGATATCATTGTCTTGGCTTACACTAAACACTGACGGTTCAAGACATCACGTTCACCGCACAGAAGTAAGTCCGATGGTTTCAACTAGGGAAGGTTCAAAGCGAAAGCTACCACTCCTCGATGCAATATCTTTTATTGAAAGATTGCTGAAATGTAGGCACCTTGTGTGTGCGCCACAATCTCTCTTTCATAGAGGGGATTGTTGGAAATTAGCCTTTGGCGGGGAGATGCGTCCACCCATCTTTGATGAATTAAACACTAGTGTTCCGCATGTTGGAGACCTTGTCTCTTCGCACATGCATGATCTACGAAGTGAGTAGATGATCGTAGGGCCAAGAATCGTCTAATTTCGTTGAGAAATGAAAGAGATATTGGTCCACGAAGTAAGGTGTTTGAAACATGGAAATGTGGTGTGGGACAAATCTACCACATCGGTGGGAATAAGAAGAATTGCTCTCTATATAAGTCTCTAATTGGTAAAGGGTTTGGGACCCCAAGGGGTATCCCATGTGTTTAAAGGAGGGAAGACCTAGATGTGCTTGGGTTCAAGGCTAAGCCCACACGCGCGCCGCCGCCGCCCGCCCGTCCCGTCTGGTCTCGGGTTCTTGGGTTCTAAGGTTCACGGGTTCACGGGTTCACGGGCTGTGGGGCTGTCTAATATTATCTTTTTGGACCAGAGAACTCTGCCAGATGTACAGTTTGATCCCTAAAGTTTCATATGTACAGTTTGGACTAGAATTCTTTCATATGTACAGTTTGGTCCCTGAAGTTTCAATATTTACAGTTTGGTCCCCAGAATTTCTGGAGACTTTTTCTGCCTACCGTTGGACTGCGTTTTGGAGCATTAACCAGCCATTACTTGGCTGATTAACTCTCCATTAACAGCCTATTACTTGAGCATTTGGGCCGCCTCTTTCAATGGCCTTAATAGCCATTACTTGGCTGTTTTAATGGCCTCCCTTAATGGCCATTACAACCTTGTTTTGGCAGTTGGACATCCCCTCTTGTATGCTATATATTGAGCAGTTGTTGGCTCAATTTTGGACTGCAAAAAAACGCTAAAAACAGGCAGAAAAACAGGCAAAAAACAGCCACAAAATAACATTTTCAGCACAAAACAGTGGCTGAAAATTCAAAGAAACAAAGTTGGCTGAAAAACAAAGGACTAAACCCTCAATGATACACAAGATATACACTACAGAGACACACTATATACACAGAGACAAAAGAGAAGAGTAGACATAAACTCTTCCTTCCTATTCCATATCTTCAGCAAGTCAAGTCATATTTGTTTTCTTCGCCAGGCTCAACCTATTGGCTTTGTAGCGTTGAGATTAAAGTGTTGCTTTATCTTGGGAGACTATTGCCCGCTAACGTAAAATCATATATACGGGGCAATCTTGTCTTAAGGATAGAGGGCTATCCTCGACTCAACACACAACGTTATAACCATCCAGATTTAGTTGTTTCTTGATTTCAGGATATCAACATTCAAGACACAACAAACTTGCGGCAGTTCTCAACATTGGCTTTGCAAGGTGATCAAGATTCAAGACACAACACACATGCGGCAGTTTTGAAGATTGACCATTTATTTATCCTTTCGAACATTTGTAATAGTTATTACTTCCCGTACTGCTCTATAAAGTACCATAGAATACCAACAGTGAGTAGTGACTCTGAAGTAACCACAAGATTAACATTTCGTTTCTTACTTTTCACTAAGATAAGTAAATGGACGAAAAGCTAACTTCTCTTTTGAAGTATCAGATTACAAAAGTATAACAATGTAATTAAGGTGTTTATCCCAAACTAGTTGAAGTCAATTATATAAATTTACTATATTTAGAGAATATACATCATAATTAATTGTTTGTTTTTAAATTAATCTTTATATACTACATTTAGGACCAAGAATGACTTTTACGTGGCCGAGTTGTTCCCAACTAAAGAAACAAAAGAAACTATTTGATATTTAACAATAATCCACATGTCTTATAGGGACTTTTCCAAACTAATCTACAAAGAAGATGGATCCAAGAAGCTCAAAAAGAAGAATAAAAAGGAAAGGTATATATCATGGACTAGAGTTCCACTATTGTTACAATAATACCAACAAGAAGATTTGATAATAGTCCTAATAAAGAAAAATTGTAAACTAGCTAAAGGATAGAGGTATGCATGATACATGACAATTTTTTTTAGCTATATTTGAGTTCACATCAAATTAATAAAAACAAGATCTAGTTAAATCTCTCAACATTTAACTATAATGGAAAAGCCTTATCTATTTTAGAACCGAGCTTTTATGTTATGTTATATTATATAATGTTCTATATATATATATATATATTACAACATTTCGGTACAACAATAAAAAACGATTCAGACAAACGACATCGTTCTAAAAAGATTTGACTATATATGTTTTTCATATACCCATTAATCATGATTAAATGATATGTATTTTTCCTTCATTTTTAACTGTTAAGATTAAATTGCTTAGTTTAATGTAAACATAATTGGGGAAGTACAGTCAAACCTAGTTTCAATAACAACTATCTTTTATAATAACATTTCACTATAATATTCATGTTTTCTGCGAATTCAATGTTATATATTATATGTTGTCTATAACATTATTTCGCTATAGAAATCTAAAAATATGGGATGATCTTGTTATTAAGAGATTTGACTGTATTTACTTTATATGTGTCATGTGGCTGCTGATTGTTGTACGGTGTTATTAAGCGTAGAGGATAAATACCGAGTTCTCTTCTGATTCAGCCGCCGAGAATTGGTCAAACCCATAAGCTTTGAGTTTCCAAAAATTCCACTGTCAAAAGTAGGGGTGAGCGGATCCGGGTACCCTAACTTTTTTGAACTATCTGGACCCTACCCAGTAAACGATCGGTTCCTAAATCTACTATCCGGAACCTACCCATAGCAATCATTACCCGGAACCTACCCGGACCCTGCGGTTCCAGGTAGGTTTTCGGGTACCCTGTAAACCATTTATATGTCATAAATACTACTTTGCATAATCCAAAAAGTTTACATAATCTGGAAATTTGGATCTGTTTTTGAGCTTAAAATGGAGGAAAATGCTCCCAAGCCTCAAATTTTGTTGCCTTATTTTTTTCCGATGGTCACGAGTTGTGGATGTCGTGCTAGCCTCAACCATCTACCAAAAAAGTATCAAAATAAACATTGTCAGTAACTATGACGTACTAAGAAAGAAGAATAAAATAATTAGCCATAGAAATATAAACTAATTTATCCATAGAAATATAAACTAATCACACACAACAGATGATCTAATTTAGCAATCTAAACTAACAGAAATCAACCCAAACTAAGGATCTAGGACAATATATGAATATTCACAAATCGACACTAGTATATAAAGGAGACGTAGATGCATATATTCATTTAGACAACAAAAGGTTTATCGATTAGAAAATAAAATCGATGGGAAAATAATTTCTAAGCTTCTTTTCATCTTCATGCCCCTGCTCTAACTATGCATTCTGGCCTAAATAGAGTATTATTGACTATAAAGTTCATTTTAAAACCTCAATCAATTATCATATTTTTAAATAACATTTACTTAAAGTAGAAAAACAAAAGCAAAGGAAGACCACAACCTTTGTCAAGCTTCTGGAGTGAGGAACAATGACAACAAGAGAGAGGAGAGGTGGAGCAGGAGCAACGACGTCGGTTTGGGCGTAATGGAAAATGGAAAATGGAAAATGGAAAATGGAAAATGGCTAGGGCTTCTCTTCGAGCTGCGTAATGGAAAATTGGAAATTGGAAAATGTTATGAAGATGTTAAATGGCAGGAGCTAGAGCATCAGTGTATTTTAGTAAGAGAAGTGGGCTTAAGGCTGGGTGGGTCAACCGGACCGGGCCAAAAAACAATAAACACCCAAAGCCCAAACTTTATAATTTAAAACTTAAAAGGGTTGTGGGTTCATAGGGTCCAGGTACCCTGTCTCTATTTGCCGGAATCGAAATCGGACCCGACATTGATCGATTTCTAATATTACTACCCGGAACCTACCCATTATTATAATATATCTATCCGGAACCTACCTGTTAGTGTCGATTCCGATCGTATATCTGGGTACCTGTACCCGTGATCACCCTTAGTGAAAAGTACCGAAGAAGCCTAAAGGACCTTAAGGCCAAATATTTATAAATAAACACCACAAATTCTTTCCTTTTATAAAATCTAAGCACTCATCTTTTTTTCCTCTTAAATTTTTTTGTCAAACCAAAATCCAATAAACCTTTTTCAAAAAGTTCGAAATTTTCTTGAAAAAACTATATGGCTTCTTCAGGTGGAAATATGAACTCTTTTATGAATTCATTTAACAGCAACAACAACTATTCATTTTCATCTTCCCAATTCATGACTTCTTCTTTCAGTGACCTTCTTTCCGATAATAATAGTAACAAGAATTGGGGATTTATGAATAATTCAAACAAATATGAGATTCCAATTATTTCATCTTCATCACCAGCTTCTCCTTCTTCTTATCTTGCTTTTCCTCATTCTTTAAGTCCATCTCTCCTTTTGGACTCACTAGTTTTGTTCAACAATTCCAATGTAAGTTCTTTGTTAATTTCTTCAAATTATTTACATTTGTTTGAGCTATTTTCACTAATTAGAGACAGATAAATTTTGTAGCTAAACTACAATATTAACGATGAAGTTCGTAGCTAATTTCAATTTTTTTGTAGTGTTTTTGACAGTTTTGTTAAATGGTCTGACCAAAAAATTTACTTTTGAGCAGACTCTTCCATCACCAACTACAGGGAGTTTTGGTAATTTGAATTCAAAGGAGGATAACTCAAGGACTTCTGATTTCTCTTTCCAAAGTAGGCCTGCTACTTCATCATCAATGTTTCAATCTTCTGCTCCAAGAAACTCATTGGTATAATTTCTTTTCTTTATTTGTTGCTTCTCCTATCATATTTACTTGTTGGAAATTTTGAATTTGTGTTCCATATAATATTGATTCGAGATAAGCTTAAATGAAGCGATATGATCAGTGATATTTGTACAATAGACTCTAATTTGATTGAGATTGAAGCGTAGCTGTTATTGTATTATGTAAATTATGTGTAACATTGACTAGTATTTACCCATTTGTTTTATGAACTTTTAAAGAAATGTCAAGCTTATCAGGTTCAATGACGGTTAATTGTTGAACCCTCCAAGAATATTCCCCTCGGATATTCCAATTCCTTATCATGTCTATCTCTTTGCTGGAAAGTTTAGTTTTTGGTCGAAGTTAATAAACGAGTATTTGAAGTTGAACCTGAAAAATTGTATTTAATTAAAAGTTAGCGTTGTGTTTGGATATGAATCTCACTTAGTAAAAAAATAGATGTTTTATGAGTAAAAAAATACTAATAAAATATGTTTTGAATGTTCTTCTCCATAGTTAAGTATTCAAACTTCAATTTCTGAAATTCCAAGTTGAAGTTCAAATAATGAACAAAATAGCAAAACAAACTGATTTGCAAAATATTATTCAATTTTTGGCAAAAGATATTTGGTTTGAAGTTATGTTCTCCATTTGCTGGGCATGACATGGAAACAAATTGCAATTTGCAATATAAAATATAGATGACTCTATTAGACCAGTGACCACCAAGGCACCAACCATAATTGTTTTCGTTTCTTTCAAGTTTCATTTCCATTAGAAATCTCTAAACTTGGTTTGTGATGATGAAACAGGAAGACTTAATGACAAGGCAACAACAAGCAACTGAATTCTCCACAGCAAAAATTGGTGTGAAATCAGAAGTGGCTCCAATTCAAAGCTTCTCCCAAGATAACAACATGCGGAATAATCCTGCTCCAGTTCATTACTGTCAACCATCTCAATATGTTAGAGAACAAAAGGCGGAAGATGGATATAATTGGAGGAAATATGGGCAAAAACAAGTGAAAGGAAGCGAAAATCCGCGAAGCTATTACAAGTGCACATTTCCCAACTGTCCTACGAAAAAGAAGGTTGAAAGGAACTTGGATGAACATATTACTGAAATAGTTTATAAGGGGAGCCATAATCATCCGAAGCCTCAAAACACCAGAAGATCGTCTTCACAGTCGATTCAAAACCTTGCTTACTCCAACTTGGATATGACAAATCAGCCTAACGCGTTTCTTGAAAATGCTCAAAGAGACTCCTTGGCCTGGGCAGACAATTCTTCAGCTTCTTTTGGAGATGAGGATGTTGATCAAGGGTCTCCTATCAGTAAGTCAGGAGAAAATGAACCCGAGGCAAAGAGATGGTAAGCGCCGTTAACACAAAATCTTTCAGATGTTTTTCCTTTTGTTGATATTTGACATGAAATCTGAATGTTCTGTCGTGTTAATTGTCCTTTCAGGAAGGGTGACAATGAAAACGAGGTCATATCATCTGCAAGTAGAACAGTACGCGAACCTAGAATCGTAGTTCAAACCACAAGCGACATTGATATTATTGATGATGGTTATAGATGGAGAAAATATGGACAAAAAGTTGTCAAGGGCAATCCAAACCCAAGGTCAGCAATCCCTACACCATAAACATTAGCTTTTTTTCTCATTGCTACATCTTATTATGCAGAGAATTATATGAGCAGTTAGCATAAATAGGGAGTAAAAGGAGAAGATCAAATCTCTAATCACACACGTTCTCCGTTTCTTGTAGCTTGAAATTTGAATGAAAAATTAAGTCTAAATGTGAATCATTGCTATGTCTTTATAGGAGTTACTACAAATGCACATTTACTGGATGTCCGGTCAGGAAGCATGTGGAGCGAGCATCTCATGATCTAAGAGCAGTTATCACAACATATGAAGGAAAACACAACCATGATGTTCCTGCAGCACGTGGTAGTGGCAGCTACTCTATGACTAAACCTCCATCTGGTAACAACAACAACAACAGCATGCCATTAGTTCCAAGGCCTTCGGTGTTGGCTAACAATTCTAACCAGGGAATGTAACGACACATTTTTAACACAACACAGAACCAACCTCCAATAACCCTGCAGATGCTACAGAGCTCCGGAAGTTCAAGTTATTCAGGATTTGGAACGGGATCTTATATGACCAAATGCAGCCAATGAACAATTCCAAGCCGATTATAAGCAAAGAAGAACCGAAAGATGATTTATTGAAATTTCTCCATACCAAAACTCAAAACATAGAGATTTCTTTCTCAAGTCACACTGTATTCATTGTAACTTGCGATAGTTTTGTCTCTTACACCTAGTTAGATTTTAGGATCCTGAATAAGAATTAGTCCATTATTTTATTTGTTTTTAGCCTGGATCTAGATTTCTTAGCAGCTGTAATCCCACATTGAGTTTTTTTTTTGTATACATGAATTTATCAGTGTAAGGTAGGACTCAGGTATCATGGTTGAAAGTTGATATATTTTTTTTCTTGTGGAAAGTTGAACATTCATTCTTTAGAAGTTACCATTTAGTCGTGTTCCTTGGAGTTTCTCGTTTTTGTTTTAACATAATTCAAGAAGATACTTCCACCAGCTATACCGGGTTCTTTGCTAGCCTTTGAAGATACAACAATAACATACCTAGTGTAATCTCACTAGTGGAGTTTGGAGAGGGTAAGATATACGCAGACCTTACATCTACCTTTTCTAGACTTTGAAGATAAACTACATTATTAATGATAGAATACCCTGTATATCCCTATGATGATATACACGGTTTTGACTAGTCTTGTACCATAAATAGAAGTTGTAAATTATGTTGTATAATTACCATAATTGTAGAATTCTTGTACTAGTATAACTAGGATATTAGAAGTTCAGTAGGAATATGATTTTTCATATTTGGAGATTGTAACTTGTATATATACCTATTCATTCAATAAGAATAATCAAGGGATTAATTCTTTCATGGTATCAGAAGTCTAGGTCTAGACTACCTCCTTTCCCAATTTTCTTCCGCTACTCTCGGCTCAAATTACGAGAACCCTTCTTGGTTTCCGACCGACTTCTTCCTCCTCCCTTCCTAAGTTTTCTTCCTAATCCCTAATTCTCCTATTGTTCTTTCGTTATGTCTACGTCAAAGAACCTGTTTCATCCAACCTTTACAGTTTCCACCATCAGGAACCACATCCCTATTGTTCTTGAGATAGAAAACGTCCAATACGCGACATGGGCGAAATTATTCAAAATTCACGCACGCTCGCGTCAAGTCCTCCATCACATAATTCCCTCGACACCTGGCACATAGGAGGTTCCTAACCCCGAGGAAAATCCTACGTTGTGGACGACACTTGATGTTACCATTCTCCAGTGGATTTATTCCACTATTTCTACCGACCTCCACAAATGATCATTGAGCCCGACACTACGGCAACAAAACTTGGAATAGGGTGCGTGATATATTCCAAGATAACAAGAATTCCCGTGCTGTCACCCTCGAGCAAGAATTTTCACATATCCACATGGTGGTTTTTTCCTAACGCTTCGGCCTATTGTAAAAGGCTGAAGGAATTGACAGACCAACTCCGCAACGTTGGTGCGCCAGTTACCAATGATCGTATTGTTCTCCAAATGGTTGTAGGCCTGTCTGAGGCATATAACGGCGTTGGCACACTACTTCGTCAAAGTAACCTTCTACCACCCTTTTATCAGGCCCGTTCTATGCTCACGTTAGAAGAAGCCGGTTTAGCTAAAAAGGCGGTTACAGGTGCAAATTCCGTCACCATGATGACCACGTCAGACGACCCTCACTCATTCTCTGAGAATTCTGGCTAACACCGCAACAATGGTGGTGGCAAAAAGGGACAAAATCGTAAAAATAACGACAAAAACCACGGTGGCAATCGCGGTGGTAACGGAGGTGGCCGAAACAATGGTGGCAGCGGCAGTGGGCCTCAGGCCAACTGGTTCCAACCGTGGGCCCCTTGGCCGTAGAACTGGGCCAGTGGCTATTGGCCCAACAATCCCTATTTTCCTCCCAGCCCTTACCCAGTAATCGGGCGATTCGGACAACATGCACGGTTTCTGGGTCCAACATCGACAGATTCACAGTGCGGGACCGCAGACAGGTTTGCTTGGGCCTCTGCCTCCGCAGGCATTCCAGGCAGTGGGCCCCACACCAACTCCTGCAGATATTGAGGCCGCAATACACACACTTGGATTAAATCCTCCAGACGTGAATTGGTATATGGACACTGGAGCCACTTCTCACATGACGTCTGACCAAAGTACTCTCTCGTCTAATTTCAATTTGAGCAAAAATCGTGGTATTATTGTCGGTAATGGCAATTCAATTCCAATTCGCGGTTATAGACATACAACTTTGTCTTCCCCACATCCACCTCTAGTTTTGAAAAATACCTTTCATGCCCCTAACTTAATTAAAAATTTGGTGTCTGCCCGAAAATTCACCACTGATAATTGGGTTTCTGTTAATTTTGATCCCTTTGGGTTTTCTGTGAAAGATTTCAAAATGAGGATACTTCTAATGAGATGCAATAGTAGGGGCGAGCTTTATCCTATCACAAATACCACCACTTCCGCGAGTCAAGCCATGTCGTCTACTGTTGCCGCCCTTACTCATTCCTTATGGCATGCACATTTGGATCATCTGTGATCGTCTATTATTTCTTCTTTGCATAACAATAATTTTATTTCTTGTAAGGGTACGCGTAGTACTCCACTTTGTCCTTCTTGTCTGTTAGGGAAACATGTTAGATTACCATTTGTAGCCTGTACTTCTAGTACTTTGATGCCGTTTGACATTATTCATAGTGATTTATTAACATCCCCCGTGTTAAGTTTCGTGGGCCATCGTTATTATAATTTTTTTTTTATGATTATTCTAATTTTTTGTGGACCTTTCCTTTATCGAAAAAGTCTCAGGTTTTTTTTTCACATAATTAAAATTTAGAGTATTTATCCGTACCCAATTCGAACAGAAAATTAAAAATATTCAATGCGATAATGGCACAGAATATGATAATGGGTTGTTTTAGGAATTTTGTGATGCTAATGGCATAATTTTTCATTTTTCTTGTCCTTATACGTCCTCACAAAATGGGAAAGTCGAATGAAAAATTTGTACCATTAATAATATTGTCCAAACTTTATTAGCCCATGCTTCTGTACCCCTTTCTTTTTGGCATCATGCACTACAAATCACTACTTATCTCCTTAACGTACTTCCTACCAAAGGATTAACATATAAACATCTCCTTAAAGTTCTCTATAATATGGATCCCTTATATTCTCATCTTAGGGTATTAGGGTGCTTATGCTATCCACTTTTTCCGTCAACTACAATTAACACACTTCAGGCCCGTTCTACCGCTTGTGTGTTTTTGGGTTATCCGTCTAATCAACGTGGTTACAAATGTTTTGATTTATCATCTAATAAAATCATAATTAGTCGTCATGTTATCTTTGATGAAACCCAATTTCGTTTTGCTAAAGTGAGTAGTCCCGTGCCGAATTCATATAATTTTTTAGATGACGAGGTCTCACCATATATTATCCACCATTTTTCTGACTTGTCCCGTGACCAAACTACGCAAGCAGGCCCATAGTGTACCGCAACCACTATTCTGCCCAGTGGGCCGATGACACGGTCCAGTACTGATCTCGGTATTGTTCTAGTGTTTCAGCCCAATCCTGAGCCTATTACTGTTCCTGTTCCAATTGTTGGGCCAGCAAGCCCACTGCCGGCTGGCCAGTCCGTCCCCGTTCTGCACATTGCCCAAAAATCATCCAATTCCTCCTCTAGTCAAGGGCTCATTACTCGTAGTCAAAAGGGTATTTTAAAATCAAAATGACATTTTAATCTCAATTCTAATGTCCTTAAATCTTCCCTCCCGCGTAACCCTGTGTCCGCACTAAATAATCCGAATTGAAAATTGGCTATGACTGACAAATATAATGCTCTTATTGAAAATAAGACGTGGGAGTTGGATTATTGAAAATAAGACCCTCAATCATATTTAAACACGGACTGAGCTGTGATAGAATATATAAAGTTTCAACCCAAAAGCCCCAACTTACACATTTATATACTAAGGCCGACAAGGCCATACATGACAACTAACCACATGACACCTGTCTACAAGCCTCTAGAGAGTAAAACATACCACGACCAGACCGCAACTCCGAAATGAATAGAGTGCTCCAAATACCAGCTGAACCAGCAACTTACTAGGGCGAACTGTCACTCTCTCAATATGAACATGCGGACATAAAACGCAGCGTCCCCAACAAAAGGAATGTCAGTACGACTGCTGTACTGAGTATGTCAGGCATAAGAAATAACATAACAGAGATATATCATAGTCTGAAACAGAAACAACTGAACATCAGTAAATGCCTCTGAGGGCCCTAATACATATGCATAAATGTTATGCACAATGCCGTTTCCATATACATCAGCCTCATCGGGCATCTTCCTTACCATAACAGCCTATGTGGGCATCATACCATATAATGGTTAATGAATGTATGCAAAATGCAAATGCGGTATACTAATGTCCACACATGATTCCTCCCGTAACCGCCTCAGTGGGCATCCGATTATATCGTCACACAAGGGCATCACATCATATTGGCCTCTTCGGGCTCTTTTGTGATAGTCTGTACCAGCTGCAGGTGGTTTGCGTATATAACGCCTTTTTCCCTTTCTCCAATTCCCATATATATATATATATATATAATCTTTACCATATAGTAACGTGCATAGAACAAGTGGTCCAGGGTAATATATGAATGCAATGCAAATGAAATGCATGAATAATAATAAAACATTCGGAGTGACATAATATCATTTACACCTTTGGTTAACATTGGGAACATCAACATCTTTTCCGGTGTGCCTTATTAAGGTCTTAGAAACATACTTGTACATTCTTTCAACATAGGAGTCAATGACTTGATCATTTCTAACTACTAAGAGTAGAGTAATTTATGTAGCAACACGATGGTTATGTTTCGCATATAGAATTATGCCAAAAGAAAGAAAGAGCCTTGCATACCTTGTTGTCGAAATTATCTAAGTTCCGCGGATCCTTGTAAACTTTATAAGTGATTATCTACACCATATGAATGATTTACATCATAATCGGATCAATATACTAGAAATCGCTTCATTGAGACATTCTAGCGAATATTTTGTATGCGTAGAATCTATACTTCTTCTATGTCGAAACCTATGCATATAACCACACCATCAGCCCTCATAACCTTTTTTCCTTACTGCTACAATACCCAAACATTTCAGCAATTTCACATGCAACTTCCAATTTCGTATCAATAGCCCTAACAATACCCAGCCAACTTAGCATTTTCAATACCCATCTTAGAACTAGTAAGAATCAGGTTCTAAAATTTGTATAAAAACTTAGGAATAAGAAGGATTACCTCTGTTAGAAGCTGCGACAAAAATTGTCGGACGACCTTTCACTCGAACCCGATTTCGACAAGCAGAAATAGAACCCCAAAAAATCGATGTCCAGAACTTCCCCGAAACTCAAGGTCTCGTCTTGGTTTCTGAGTGTTAGGATTGTTCAAGGGTTTAATTTCGCTGGATCCAAGGCCCAAAACACCATGAATGTCTCCTCTTTTGGCGAGCAGAAGCTTGCGGAAAACTCCAAATTCGACCGAGAATGTTCAGAGAACTCACCAAATGAGATTACTCCTTCTAATAAAAGTGTGACAATTATTTCTCAAGGGAAATATTTCTATGGAAGCTCTGAGAGATGAAGGTTTTTTTAAAATGGAGAAGAGGTGAGTGGTTGGAGATTTATGAAGCTCAGAAGCTGCCAGCGTTTGCTTATGAAGCTTAGTCATTGAGACAAATTGTTATAAGGCTACACGTAATGTCCCACTATATATTGTCCCCAATTATAATTAATCCCACAATTAATTAATTATACACACACTTAAATTCTTGATCCCAATTCACTGAAATCTTGACGACTTATAAAACCTTCTTATACCAAATGTCATAATTCTTGTAATATGACACTAGTCCATAACCTCTTTGGGGATATACAATTATTATTATTAATCCCCGTCGTCACACTTGTTAATTCCAAAATTATTTCGGGATCACATCCTTTCATATACTAATTTCCTTATTAGCATGCGTGAGTGCAACATAAACTTTCCGGAGTCCGCTCTACTTGCCTACGTTTATGTGTTCAACCGTTACCCGAAAGTACGGGGTGTTACACAATTTATATGCATCAACCCTTGGATTTTCGAGATTCCAATCATCCTCATCATGTCTGTTTGCTGAAGTCATTGTGTGGACTTAAGCAGGACCCACAGGCTTGGTATAAAAGGTTTGCAGGTTATGTATCTTCTATTGATTTTTCTCACAGTCAGTCTGATCATTCTCTCTTTATATATCGTCGTGGTACTTCTCTGGCATACATTTTGTTGTATGTCGATGATATTATATTGACTGCTTCGTCTGATAATCTGCGCAAGTCTATCATGACACTTCTCAATTCCGAATTTGCTATGAAAGACTTGGGGTCCTTGAGTTAATTCTTGGAGATTGCTGTCACTCGTCATTCAGGTGGTCTATTTTTATCACAAAGGAAGTATGCCGTTGAGATCATTGAAAGAGCTGGTATGTCATCGTGTAAATCTACTTCTACTCCGGTTGATAACCCGAAGATGAGTGCTACATCTGGCACTAAGTTCGAAGATACCACCCACTACCGCAGCCTTGCAGGGGCACTTCAGTATCTTACCTTCACAAGTCATGATATTACTTATGCAATTCAACATATGTGTTTGTTTATGCATGATCTATAGGTTGAGCATATGAATGCGCTCAAACGCATTATACGATACATACAGGGCACACTTGATTATGGCTTGCATTTGTATCCTACGTCCGTTTCTACACTTGTGTCTTATACAAATGCTGATTGAGGTAGCTGTCCTGATACCAGACGCTCGACTTCTGGTTATTGTATGTTTCTTGGGGATAACTTGGTCTCATGGTCTGCAAAACGACAAGCTACATTATCAAGATCTAGTGCAGAGGCCGAGTATCGAGGCGTTGCGAATGTGGTATCAGAATCATGTTGGCTGCGTAATATTTTGTTAGAACTACACTTTCCTATTCAGAAAGCTACCTTGGTCTACTGTGATATGTTAGTTCAGTTTATCTTTCTGGCAATCCGGTCCAACATCAACGCACTAAGCATATCGAGATGGATATTCACTTTGTTCGTGAAAAGGTAGCTCGTGGACAAGTACACGTCTTACATGTGCCCTCGCGATATCAAATTGCTGACATCTTTACGAAGGGCCTTCCCTCGGTTCTATTTGAAGATTTTAGGGACAGTCTCAGCGTACGACAACCGCCCGCTATGACTGCGGGGGTGTGATAGAATTCCGTGTATATCCCTATGATATACACGGTTTTGACTAGTCCTGTACCATAAATAGAAGTTGTAAATTATGTTGTATAATTATCATAATTGTAGAATTCTTGTACAAGTATAATTAGGATATTAAAAGTTTAATAAAAATAGAATTTTCCATATTTGGAGATTATAACTTGTATATATACTTATTCATTTAATAAGAATAATCAAGAAATTAATTCTTTCAATTAAAATGATCACTTTCTACGAAAGTAATTAAATCTATCAGTAAGCATTGTCCTTCAGTAGGTATCAACATTTGGTACCAGCTTTTCTTGATGCAAAATTCCGATTTGACTCTTCTGATATGATGTTTCTGGAAGTTCTTGAAAATTTCTACACCTCGTCAAATTGATTTACCAAAAGACTCACACAAAGCAAGATACAGAAACTACTAACAGATAAATATGTGTTGTGATTTGTTACATACAGGATTCAAGAAAACAGTGAAGGTCTTTCTTGACACAAAATGATGTACAAGGGAAGAATGTGGAAGTTTTGTAACAAATGAAGGAAATCTAGAGAAACAAAAGAATTATCAATGAAACATTATCTTTTATTATCTTATCAAATGTAGGTTCGGTTTGAAAGTTTATATCCAGAAATGTTAGCTGACACTGCCAGAGCTAGAAATGCGACGAACTCCATGCCAATTGCTGATGCTGAAGAATCTGTGAATATGTTGTCACTATTTTCTCCCATCCTATTTGTCAGTGGTACAGCAGATGAAGCAGCCGATAGTAACAAGTATGCCATCAACTGCACTTCAATCACAGTTCGAAATCAATGGATAATTCACAGAATTTACAGTTCTATTATGTATAGCATGAAAAAGAAGTCACAAACCTGATCACCAAAAAAATCTAGCAAAGCTAAGTTCTGCCGAGAAAATGTTTCCTTGTTAGTTGAAAGTTCATGAACTTGTCTTAGCACTAGCAATCCTGTATACAATGTGGACAAAATTGCTATAGCTAGCAGATACCTGCATTTAACCACATCCAAAAATACAATTCAAACCAAGATCATAACAGAAACAGAACAAAAACAAAACTCCACGATATCGTGTCTAGAGGTGGACTTAGTGTGTTAGGAGTGAGTTTAATTGACCATGAAGAATAGTGGAAATATCAAGTTTTGGACATATATTTTCAAAGTACTCAGATTGAAATACTATATCAAGATTGAAATACTATATATACAATTTACATATTTCCATAATAGGAGAATCTTATTCCTATTCTACTCTTAAAACCTTATTCTACTTGGACACTAACTATACAATTATGGTAATACAAATATTATGGTAAGTGTACACTACTAATTACACCACAACATTACCTAAACTAGGAGACTAAAACCTTACCTAAACTATATACCCTATACACAGTATTTCAACCAAAACCGAGAGCCAAATATACAAAATATACACATGTATATCGTGTGTATATTATGTACATTTAACACACCCCCGCAGTCATAGCGGACGGTCTTCGAACGCTGAAACTGTCCCTAAAATCTTCAAAAAGGACCGAGGGAAGACCCTTTGTAAAGATGTCGGCAATTTGATACCTTGACGGGACATGGCAGACGCGTACCTGACCACGCACAACCTTTTCGTGGACAAAGTGAATGCCCATTTCGATATGTTTAGTGCGTTAGTGCTGAACCGGATTACCAGAAAAGTAGATGATACTAACATGATCGCAATACACCAAGGTTGCTTTCTGAATAGGACACTGAAGCTCCAATAGCAAATTACGTAACCAACATGATTCTGAGACCACATTAGCTACCCCTCGATACTCGGCCTCGACACTGGAATAGGATAATGTCGACTGACGTTTCACAGACCATGAGACCAGATTATTGCCAAGAAACATACAATAGCCAGACGTAGACCGTCTGGTGTCCGGACAGCCACCACAATAAGCATTCGTATACGAGACAAGTGTGGACGTCGAGGAAAGATATAAATCCAAACCATAGTCAAACGTACCATGAATATACCGAATGATGCGTTTGAGTGCATTCATGTGCTCAACTCTGGGATCATACATAAACAAACACACCTGCTGGACAACATACGTAATATCTAGTCTTGTGAATGTAAGATACTGAAGGGCCCCTGCAAGAATTCGATAGCGGGTCGGATCCTCGTATGGTACACCCGTCGCGACACTAAGCTTGGGCTTAGTATCAACTGGAGTGGAAGTGGACTTACAGGATGACATCCCAACCCTCTCAATGATCTCAGCTGCATACTTTCTTTGAGATAAGAACAACTCACCTGGATGACGAGTGACAACAATCTCCAAAAAATAACTCAAGGGTCCCAAGTCTTTCATAGCAAACTCAGAGCTGAGCATTGTCATGATAGACTGGCGTAAGGCATCGGAAGAGGCAGTCAAAATAATATTATCCACATATAACAGAATATAAGCCAAGGACGAACCACGATGGTAGATGAACAAGGAATTATCCGACCTGTTGTGAGTGAACCCAATAGTCGAAACATAGTCGGCAAACCGCGTATACCATGCCCGCGGAGACTGCTTAAGCCCATATAAGGACTTCTTCAACAAACATACATGATGGGGATGTTTGGGATCCCTAAATCCTAAAGGTTAATGCATATAGACCGTTTTCTGGAGATCACCATGTAGGAAAACATTCTTTACATCTAACTGATGAATATGCCATGCTTTCGAAAGAGCCAAGCTAAGCACAATGCGAATGGTAGCCGACTTGACCACCGGACTAAACGTCTCACCACAATCTACACCAACTTGTTGAGTCTTACCATCACCCACAAGCCGCGCCTTATGTCGGGCAAATGAACCATCTGAATTGTCCTTATGAGCAAAATTCCACATAGACCTAATAATATTAATACCAGATGGACGGGGGTACTAACTCCCACGTCTTATTATCAATAAGAGCATTATATTCATCGGTCATAGCAATTTTCCAATTCGGGTCATTTAAAGCAGACATATGATTACGGGGTAAGAGTGATTTAAGAACATTAAAATGTAAATTAAAATATCTCTTTGGTTTAAAAATACCACGTTGACTACGAGTGACCGGTCTATGACTCGAGGAAGAATTGGGCGGATTTCGGGATTTTTTTAGGCTCGGGACAGACTGGCCAGCAGGCAATGGGCCTGCTGGCCCAACACGGTAAACAGACACAGGAACTGGACCAGTTCCAGAATTGGGCTGGACTGGCCCAATCGCCCAGCCCGATGGTATCGGGAATCGCATGATTTGTGACGGACCAGTGGGACGAGCGGGCAGTGGGCCCGCTGGAGAATTTTGGGTGCTGGATATGTATGAAAAATGGTGAATAATATACGGGGATATACCATCATCCAAAAAATTATACGAACTAAGCACGAGATTACTCACCTTTGCAAACGGAAATTAGGATTCATCAAAAATTACATGGTGATTAATGATGATTTTATTAGAGGATAAATCAAAGTATTTGTAATCACGATGATTAGACGAAAAACCCAAAAATACACACGGAGTAGACCGGGCCTGAAGTTTGTTAATTGTGGTGGATGGGAATAACGGATAACACAAACACCCAAAGACCAGAAGATGGGAATACGAAGGAGTCTTATTATATAAAATTTGAAAGGGGGGGGGGGGAGAATATGACAAACCTTTGGAAGGAATTATGTTAAGGAGATATGTAGTCATTTGTAGAGCATGATGCCAAAAAGACGGGGGTACAGAAGCATGAATCAATAAAGTTCGGACAATGTTATTTATGGTACGAATTTTGCGTTCGCCTTTTCCATTTTGTGAAGACGTATGAGGACAAGAAAAATGAAAATTGATCCCATTATTAGCACAGAATTTCCGAAACACCCCATTGTCATATTCTTTTCCATTATCACACTGAATATTTTTGATTTTCCGTTCGAATTGAGTTCTAATGAATGCTCTAAATTTTAAGAAGATGAAAAAAACTTGAGATTTTTTCGCTATCGGAAAAGTCCATAAAAACTTAGAATAATCATCCGAAAAAAAGAACATAATACCGATGACCCAAAGAACAAAGAACAGAAGACGTCCAAAAGTCGCTATGAATAATATCAAATGACATTAAAGTATGAGATTTTGAGTCTACAAATGGCAACCTAACAAATTTTTCTAAAGAACAAGACTGACAATTTGGAGTACTACGCGTACCCTTATATGAAATAAAATTATTTTTTCTAATGACGATAAAATAGACGACCCCGGATGACCAAGACGAGTATGCCACAAGGAAGGAGCAAGGGTTGCAAATGATGAAGACAAAGCTTGACTCGATGGACCGGAACTGGGTGTGATAGGATAAAGATATCCCCTACTATCACACCTCATGAGAGGACTCCCCGTCTTGAAATCCTTCACAGATAAACCAAATGGATCAAACTCAATAGAAATGAAATTATCAGTAGTGAATTTACGGACAGACACTAAGTTTTTAATCAATTTGGGGGCATGTAGGATATTTTTCAAGATAAGGGGTGGATGATGGGGAGACAAAGTTTTATGACCATAACCACGAATTGGAATAAAATTACCATTACCAACAATTATGCCACGAGGGTTTCTCAAATTGGAATAAGATGAGAGCTTACCTGAATCGGATGTCATGTGGGTAGTGGCACCAGTGTCCATATACCAATTCTGGTCCGGAGGATTTAAACCAAGCGTGTGCATTGCGGCTTCGATGTCGGTAGAAGTGGGTGCCGCTGCGTGATGGGCCTGCGGGGGCCGAGGCCCAAGTACTCCGGCTTGCTACCTCGGCTCAGAGAGCTGACTGGAAGTGGACCAGGGTGTGTTGAGCCTGGACTGTTGCTGGGCAGCCCACTGCCAGGGGGTGAGTAATTGTTTGGCCCAAATTATAGTTGTGGGGCCCACTGCCATTGCATAGGGGTCCACTGCGGGGCCCAGAACTATTGCTGCTGCTGACCGCTGCGAGGGCCACCACCACTGTGTTGGCTGCCGCCATTGTTGCCGCCGCGATTCTTGCCATTATTTTTCTTATTTCCACCATTTTTGCCTCCACCGTTGTTATGGTTTTGGCCTGAGTTGTTGGAACCGGTAGGATGAACTGTGGACTCGATCACCATGCCCACGGGACTAGCACCGGTAGCCGCCTTTTTTGCCATGCCCGCTTCTTCGAGTGTAAACCTAGAACGAGCCTGATAAAATTATGGAATTGGATTGCTTTGCCGAAGAAGTGTGTCAACACCACTATAGGCCTCGGAGAGGCCTGACACCATTTGGAGGACCAAATGATCATTTGAAACTGGCGCGCCAACGTTGCGGAGTTGGTCCGCCAATTCCTTTAATCTTTTGCAATAAGCCAAAATGTTAGGGAAATCTTCCATATTGACGTGGGAGAAATCCTGCTAAAGAGTAACAACTCTAGAATTTTGATTATCTTGGAATATATCACGCAGTCTATCCCAAGTCGCATGTGCCGTATTGTCTGGCTCAATAATCGTTTGCAAAAGATCGGTAGAAATTGTGGAATATATCCACTGGAGGACAGTAGCATCAAGAGTCGTCCACAACTTAGGATGATCCTCACGTTTTGGCACCTCCGTATACACAGGAGCCGCGGGGATTATGTGATGGATGACTTGATGCGAGCGTGCATGAATTTTGAACAGTTTGGCCCACGTTGCATATTAGACGTTTTCTATTTCAAGAACAAGAGGGATGCTATTCTTGATGTTAGAAACTGCAAGGGCGGGATGAAACGTGTTCCTTGAAGTAGACATACAGATAGAACAATATGTGATTGAGGGATTTGGAAATTTTCTTTTGGGAGTGAAAGAAATAATCCCTTGATTATTTTCATTGATTGAATATATATATATACAAGTTATAAAGCCTTCTTCTACCATAATTCTAACTCTACAATTATGGTAGTGTATATTCCTAATTATGGTAACATATACATTACAATATATTACACATATATTTTCCTAATATACAATATTCTTACCTTGTCTAATATTAACAATTACCAAAAGAAGTAGAGCCAAATATGGCCTGTTGACCGAGAGCCATAAGGCAGCAAAACCGAGAGCCTTAATAAGGCAATATACACTTGTATATTGTGTGTATATTGCCTTATTTAACACACCCCCGCAGTCATTACGGGCGGTCTTTGAACGCTGAGACTGTCCCTAAAATCTTCAAAGAGAACCGCTGGTAGACCCTTTGTAAAGATGTCTGCAATTTGATAACGCGACGGGATATGTCATACGCGAACTTGACCCTTTGCAACCTTTTCACGGACAAAGTGAATGTCCATTTCGATATGCTTAGTACGTTGGTATTGAACTGGGTTACCTGAAAGGTAGATGACACTAATGTTATCGCAATATACCAAGGTTGCCTTCTGAACGGGACAGTGAAGCTTCAAAAGAAAATTACGTAGCCAACATGATTCTGAGACCACATTCGCTACCCCTTGATATTCTGCCTCTGCATTTGAGCGTGATAGAGTTGCCTGACGCTTTGCCGACCAGGAGACCAAGTTGTTGCCAAGGAACATACAGTATCCAGAAGTCGACCGTCTGGTATCAGGACAACCACCCCAATCAACATCCGTGTACGAGACAAGTGTGGATGTAGATGAAAGATACAAGTGCAACCCATAGTCTAGTGTCCCCTCAATATACCGAATGATGCGTTTGATTGCATTCATGTGCTCAACTCTGGGATCATGCATGAATAAACACACCTGCTGAACCGCATATGTAATATCCGATCTGGTAAAGGTAAGATACTGAAGGGCCCCTGCCAGACTGCGATAGCGGGTCGGGTCCTCGTATGGTGTACCTGCTACGACACTTAGCTTTGGGTTTGCATCAACCGGCGTGGAAGTGGACTTACAGGATGACATCCCAACCCTCTCTATGATCTCAACAGCATACTTTCGTTGCGACAAAAATAAGTCACATGAATGACGTTTGACGGCAATCCCCAAAAAATAACTCAAAGGCCCTAAGTCTTTCATAGCAAACTCAGAACTGAGCATGGTCATGATAGACTGGCGCAAGGCATTGGAAGAGGCAGTCAAGATGATATCATCCACATACAACAGAATGTAGGCCAAAGGCGAACCACAGCGGTAGATGAACAAGGAATTATCTGACCTGCTGTGAGTGAACCCAATAGTTGAAACAAAGTCAGCAAACCTCGTATACCAGGCCCTTGGAGACTGCTTAAGCCCATATAAGGGCTTCTTCAACAAACATACATGACGAGGACGGTTGGGATCCCTGAAACCCAAAGGTTGATGCATATAGACTGTTTCCTTGAGATCACCGTGTAGGAACACATTCTTGACATCCAACTGATGAATTGGCCAAGTCTTTGAAAGAGCCAAGCTAAGCACAGTGCGAATAGTAGCCGGTTTGACCACCGGACTAAACGTCTCACCACAATCTATCCCAACCTGCTGAGTCTTACCATCACCAACAAGTCGCGCCTTATGTCGAGCAAATGACCCATCTGAATTCTCCTTATGAGCAAAAATACACATAGACCTGATAACATTAATACCATATGGACGGGGCACCAACTCCCACGTCTTATTATCAATAAGAGCATTATATTCATCAGTCATAGCAATTTTTTAATTAGTGTCATTTAATGCGGACACAGGATTGCGGGGCAAGGGGGATTTAGAGACATCAGAATGTAAATTAAAATATCTTTTAGGTGTAAAAATACTCCGCTGACTTCGAGTGACCGATCTATGACTCGAGGAGGAATTGAGGGAATTTTCTGGGCTCGGGACGGACTAGCGTGACGGTGGGCTCTTGGCCCAAATCGGTAATCGAAACCTCTTCGAGCAGTTCGAGGTGGGCTGGGCCGCCCAATTGCTGGAACTATTCGATCCTTTGGATTTCTTTGGGCTAGGCAGATCGTGGGTCCAGCGGGCAGTGGGTCCGCTGGAGGATTTTGGGTGCGGGAGATGTCCGAAAAATTTCGAATAATATACGGGGATATTTGATCATCCAAAATATTATACGACTTAGGCTCGGGAGTATGAACTTTCGTAAAAAGGAATTGAGTTTCATCAAAAATGACATGGCGATTAATTATGATTTTCTTGGAGGATAAATCAAAACACTTATAACCACGATGATTCGACGGATAACCCAAAAATACACACGGGGTAGACCGAGCCTGAAGTTTGTTAATTGTGGTGGATGGGAATAACGGATAACACAAGCACCCAAAAATCCGAAGATGAGAATACGAGGGTCCTTATTATATAGGATTTTGAGGGGGAATGAATATGTCAGTCCTTTAGAAGGAATTACGTTAAGTAGATATGTGGCCATTTATAGAGCATGATGCCAAAAATATGGAGGTATGGAGGGATGGATTAAGAGAGTTCGGACAATGTTATTTATGGAACAAATTTTACGTTCGGCTTTCCCATTTTGTGAAGACGTATGAGGACACGAAAAATGAAAATTTATCCCATTATTAGCACAAAATTTCCGAAACTCCCTATTGTCATACTCTTTCCCATTATCACATTGAATATTTTTTATTTCTCTTTCGAATTGAGTACGAATGAACGCTCTAAATTTGATGAAGACGGAAAACACTTGTGATTTAGTCGCAATTGGAAACGTCCACAAAAATCTAGAATAATCATCTAAAAAGAGAACATAATAGCGATGACCCAATGAACTAAGAACAAGAGATGTCCATAAGTCGCTATGAATAATGTCAAATGGCATAAAAGTATGAGAATTGGAGTCTACAAATGGCAACTAAACAATTTTTTCTAATGAGCAAGACTGACAAATTGGAGTACGACTCGTACCCTTACAAGAAATAAAGCTATTTTTATCTAAAACTGATAAAATAGAAGATCCCGGATGACCCAGGCGAGCATGCCACATGGAAGGAGAGATGGTCGCAAAAGTCGACGGCAAGGCTGGACTCGATGGACTGAAACCAGGCATGATAGGATACAAATCCCCCCTACTATCACACCTCATGAGATGACTCCCCGTCTTGAAATCCTTCACAGAGAAATCGAAAGGATCAAATTCAACAGAAACAGAATTGTCATTTGTGAATTTTCGGACAAACACTAAATTTTTAATCAATTTAGGAGCATGTAAAGTATTTTTCAAGAGGAGTGGTGGATTGGGTGGAGACAACGTTTTCTGACCATACCCTAGAATTGGAATAGAACTGTCATTACCAACAATTATCCCCCGAGGGGTGCTCAAATTGGAATAAGATGAGAGAGTACCTGATTCGGAAGTCATGTGAGTAGTGGCACCGGTGTCCATATACCAATTTGGGTCCGGTTGAGATAACCCCAGTGTGTGCATTGCGGCCTCGATATCGATTTGAGTGGGGCCTGCTGCATGATGGGCTTGCGGAGATCGGGGCCCAAGAACTCCTGTCTGTGGTGTAGCTGGGCCGTAGCTGCTGTTGCTACCCATTCTGGCCCTTCTTGGCTGTTGGGCTGGGCTGTTGACCATCGCCAGCGAAGCTGGCTTCTTCTTTGGATGGTACGGGTTCCACTGCCATGGGCCACTGTACCCTGGATGGGACCCACCGCCTGCTTGTTGACCACCGGAACCGCCACCAGAACCGCCGCGTTTGCCCCCGCGGTTTTTGTTATTATTTTTGCGATTATTTTTGCCGCCACCATTATTATAGTTTTGGCCCGAATTATTCACAAAACCCGAAGAACTAGGAGAGGATGCCACCATGACGACTGGGGTTGCTCCGGTAGCCGCCTTTTTGGCCAAACCGGCTTCTTCCAACGTAAACATGGAGCGGGCTTGATAGAAGTCGGGAAGAGGGTTGCTTTGGCGAAGGAGAGTTCCAACACCATTATAGGCCTCCGAAAGATCGGCAACCAACTGTAGAACTAGACGATTATTTGTTATTGGTGCGCCAACATTACGGAGTTGATCTGCCAACTCCTTCAGTTTCTTGCAGTATGCCGAAACGTTCGGAAATTCGTCCATTCGAACGAGAGAGAATTCCTGCTCGAGTGTGACGACACGTGAATGTTGGTTGTCTTGGAATATGTCACGCAATCTATTTCATGCAGCCATAGCCGTGGTATCCGGCTCAATAATCGTTTGTAGAAGGTCCACTGAAATAGTGGCGTAGATCCACCGGAGAACGGTAGCATCAAGTGTAATCCATAACTCAGGATCCTCCGCAGGAAGGGGTCTAGCGGGAGGAATGATGTGATGAAGAACTTGATAAGAGATAGCGTGAATTTTAAACAACTCTGCCCACGTCGCATAATGGACGTTTTCCATCTCAAGGACAATAGGGATACTGCTCTTGATATTGGACACCCTGAGGGCAGGGTGATGATTGTTCTTAGATATATTGGAAGAACAAAGAAGGAAGGGAAATTTAAGAGAGGTGTTTGTGAGAGCGGAAGACGAATTTTGGAAGAGAAACCCGAGGGGGGGGGTGTCTCGGCCACAAGGAAGACAAAAGTTGAGAGAAAAACTTTTGTTTAGACCTAGTCTTTTGATACCATGAAAGAAATAATCCCTTTGATTATTTTCATTGATTGAATAGATATATATACAAGTTACAAAGCCTTCTTCTACCATAATTCTAACTCTACAATTATGGTAGTGTATATTCCTAATTATGGTAACATATACATTACAATATATTACATATATATTTTCCTAATATACAATATTCTTACCTTGTCTAATATTAACAATTACCAAAAGAAGTAGAGCCAAATATGGCCTGTTGACCGAGAGCCTTAATAAGGTAATATACACTTGTATATTGTGTGTATATTGCCTTATTTAACAGGGAGAGAGTTAAATCGTCGACACAAAAACCGAGATGAAGGGCTCGATTATCGAGGCTTAGGACGAGAAAGAGGAAGAATATTTTTGGAGAGGATTTTAAGACCTAGACTTCTGATACCATGAAAGAAATAATCTCTTAATTATTTTCATTGATTGAAAGACTATATATACAATTTACATATTTTCATAATAGGAGAATCCTATTTCTAAAACCTTATTCTACTTGGACACTAACTAAATAATTATGATAATACAAATATTATAGTAAGTGTACACTATTAGTTACACCACAACATTACCTAAACTAGGAGACTAAAACCTTACCTAAACTATATACCCTATACACGATATTTCAACCAAAACCGAAAGCCAAATATACATAATATACACATATATATCGTGTGTATACTATGTATATTTAACATTATTACTTGCCACGATTATAAGACATCAATGAGAAAATCAAAGCAATACAACGCAACCCCATACAACCCTTCTTTAGCATATCTTCTCTCTTCCATCTATTGATGATGTGTTCCACCCCGGTGGCAGCTGGCACCGGAGCCGGAGTCTGGCTCTCCGTACCTCCGGTGGCCGGAGTCTGGCTCTCCGTACCTCCGGTGGCCGGAGTCTGGCTCTCCGTACCTCCGGTGGCCGGAGTCTGGCTCTCCGTCCCCGGAGGTGCTGTTGGTGTTGGTAAACCTGTGCCTTATGATTTGTTTGGATCTGACATATCTCCTCAAAATTAAAAGCATTTTTGACCAGGCGAAATTTAAAGCGTCAAAAAATTGAAATTTTTTATTCTGAGGTTGGAAATTATTGGTAGTAAAATGAAAGAAGAAAAGGAAATGAAATTGAAAATGCAAGTTGAAGTGCCTTAAAGGCAAGAACTTTGAAGAGATAGGAAACAATCTTTTTGTGCGTTGTATTTGACAATTCAGTTTTGTCTTTTTCTGGATTATTCTAGAATTAGAAAGAAAAATTGATGATAATTATGAAGAGGGCAATGATCATAATTAGAAAAATTGCTGACGAATTATATGAGTTACGTTGATATGATCGAAGAAGGTGAAATGATTGGCTGAGGCTGAGCTGTGAACTTCCGTCTGGATTGTCAGTAACTAACTTACGTTGTCAGGTCCTGCTGAGTCTACGTGGATGAATCTTTTCTTTTGTCAAGTCATTTGATACCAAAAAGAAAAGTTAGTTGATGAGTAGACACATATTCAAAAGAGGGATTGTTTAAATATACTCATTTGTTATATAAACTAGGGTTGTCCGATGGGCAGGGATGTCCCGATCCCACTTCGGCCCATCCCGATCCCGACTCGCTGTCCTGCTTGGTAAATTACAGGATGGGAATTGTCTCTATTCGGGTTCAAAATCGGGATGGGACTAGAGTTGGTCCCGCCTATCCCGGTTCTGCCCCGACCCGTCCCGCCCCGGTCCGTCCCGTTTGCAGAATGTAACCGTTGCACAAACGACCATTTAGAAATGACTATTTTAGCCCCCAACACCTCATAAACCCCCATACCCCTTTAATATTTATTTTTAACCACTAAGTTAGTATATTTACACATTAACCATATTTCTCAACTATAAATACCTCATTTCCTCTTCATCTCTTCCTACCATCTCTCTCTCTCTCTCTACAAGTCTAAATTGCACACTAAATATTATATTAAGTTCAAAAATTAGGAGTGAAGTGGACAACTAGCTTGAGGATCATCGAGCAAAGTTTCAATTTTCAACCTCGATTACACGTCGATGTTACATCGGCGTTCGGTACACTAGTTCCTTCTTTTATTTAAATTATTATTATTTAATTTTAATTATCGTACTTAATTTTCTTAACTCTAATTCTTTATTTGCATAATTATAATGGAACGAGATGTACATTTTTTTGATAGAGTTAGTAGGGGTAACATGGGTAAGGGTACATCTTCTAGTAATCCTAATTATGAGAATTTTACTCATGTAGATGAAACTGAACTTTTTAATGTTGATATTAATATACCATTAGATCACGAGATATATTTTGCATCTGAACCAGACTATGATTTAGAAAATGAATTAGAAGATAATTTAGATAACACACTCACTCGTGCAACTCCACATCAGGCTCAGACTGAGTCTCAGGCTGAAACTAGAATCCCTCATAATCCCCATAGTATGAGAAGATGCCAAAAACAACAAAAATTAAAATTACCTGCATGAGATTTTTTTGAAAGGGACATTCCTAATCAACTAGCTATTTGTAAAATTTGTCGCGAAGTTAATAAATTTAAAACTGAAAAAAGTCAAGGTGGGACAGAGGTTTAATTAGACATGTGGAAAAGGATCACAAAGCAAGGTATAACCAATACTTGGCTGAAAAAGCGGGTGTGCAAAATGCCTTCTGAGTCGGGACAATGTTGACATAGTGTCCCTAACCAAGTACAGGGTCGAATTAACTCGATGACTGGGGAGTTATAGGTCCAAAATATGATAAACACAAAGATCGAGAAAATTTAGCAAAATTAGTTGTTGTGGAGGGTTTTCCTTTTTCATTTCCTTCCTTTCCTGATTTTATTCATTACATTCGAGAAACGTATAATTCTGCTTTTAACGGTTTTCCTAGATCAACTATTAGAAGAGATGTTTTTAAATTTGCGCAAGAATAACAACAATATTTACGTTATGCATTGTATCATTTTAATGACAAAGTGGCTATCACTTCTGACATAGGCCGTAGTACTAATGATAATGATTATTTAATTGTTATATGTCATTGGATAGATCACAATTGGTCTATGCAAAAACGTATATTAGCATATAGATATATTGATGAAAGACACACTGAAATTTTTATTTCAAGAAATATTCATGAAATTAGTGAATATTATGGAATTGTTGACAAAGTTATGACTATTACATTAGATAATATTTCTTGTAATAATTATGCTGTAAATATTTTAAAAACTCGATGGAATCCATCTTTTCCCGATATTTTTCATGTTAGATGTGCATGTCATATTTATAACTTAGTTGTAAAGGATGACCTAAAACTTTTTAGCTCTATTCTTGATAAAGTACAATTTGCTATCAACTTTATTTTTAAAGGTAATAAAATACAAAGACGCAAAGAGTTTAAAAAAACATGTCATGATTGTGAATTACCTTATAGGAAAATTTCAGAAGAAGTTGTAATTATGTGAAATTCTTTGTATGAACAATTAGTTGTTGCTCACGAGTATAGAAGACCTGTAACTTTATTATTTAACGCTCATAATCAAAATCCTTCGGATATGCTTGTAGATGATGATTGGAATAAAATTTTGAAACTTATTGTATTCTTAGAGAAATTGTTTCTAGCTACTACGGAATTTTCTGGTATTTATACTATTCCATCTATGTTATTTTATATAGCTCTAATATTTTTGTTATTTAATGAATATATGAAAAAACTAACTTACGCTCCAGCTATTACAAAAATGTTTGTAAAATTAAAATTATATTTTTTTCCTATTCCCACTATTTATTTTATTAGAACTGTATTAAATTCTATTATTAAAGTAGACGGTTGTAATGCCCTTATTGAAACGATTTAAGAATGCTTAGAAATACTTCCAACAGAACCAACTGAAGAACCAACTGAAGAACCAACTAAAGAAGATGTTATATCTAGCATACAAACACAATGCAAAACTATGTATATGTATTACCAAGAGCAAAGTGCAAATAATCAACCGGCTTCTGTACCATCTTCTTCTACTTCACTTCAACCTTATAAAAAAACATGCGGTTTCTGCTTCAAGTATTCAAGACCTTCGAAATAGAATGTATAGTGGTTCAAGTGCTTCACAAATTAGCGAGTTTGATGTTTATGTTTTGCAGGGTGTTGTACCGTTCGAATCAATTGCTAATGAAAATGGGCGTGAAGACTTGCTGAAATACTGGAGGGAGAATGAAAATACATTTCCGACTCTATCACAGATGGCCCGAAATATGTTGAATATTCAAGCGTCATCAACAGCTTCTTAAAACGCATTTTCTGCTGGAAGGTTTCAAATAGGAGAGCATAGACACTCATTGGCGGGAGACAGTTTGGAGATTGTAGTTTTATTTAGAGATTGGATTAGAGCGAAGCGTAGAAGGTGCGGTCAACCAGAGATCAATGAATAAGACGACTATAATTACAACAAAATCTTATCTGATGGAGCAGGAAGCGACGTTGAACATTTTGACCAACAAATTCCAATTCCAATTCCAATTCCAATAGAAGATCCTCAAGAGATTGTCAGAAAATTAGGAAAAGTATGGTTGCGTATGTAATTTTTTTAATGCCAATTTTACTCTGTGATTTACAACTTTTGAACTACGAAACAAAATTACAATTTTGAAATTGTATTACAAAAAAAATTATATTTCTATTAAATAATATAAGAGGCAATTGATGTTTTTTTCACTATCTTGTTCAATTATTTAAGTATTTAAATATATTTTTAAAAAATTAAGTGTCTAGAAAAAAAGTTTTTAAAAGTCCCCCCAAATCCCCCTTCCCGTCCCGTCCCGTCCCCTCTGATAGCGGGATGTGGGACGGGATGAGACCACTTCCCGTCCCCCTAATCCTGTCCCCCTCCGTCCCGCCTATCCCGATTCCGACCCACTCCACCGTCCCCTCAAATTCCGTCCCGTCCCATTCCGTTTCACTGGCTAGCCTTAATATAAACTAGTTTTATCGGTATCTGTGTTGCATGTGAATGCTGAGTCATGCAAGGCACGTTATCATAAAATAATATACAAAGTTTTGAGTAAATAATTGTACATGACAAAATAAAGTAGGATTTTCTGTTAATGTAAAATGTGGACCGTCTGTTACTTATTCGCTCGAACCTACGAAGATGACCAAACATGTAATTAAGTGTATCTCACCTATACGTTTTTTATAGAAGATACTCCCCGTGTATGTTCTTATCATCTTATTCTATTGTTTTGTCATAACCCGGACTTTTGTTGTCTACATTGATATCCCCCGTAAAGAAGAGAAAACTGCAGAGGAGAAGGGATTGATTTTCTTAGTTCATTGCTATGATATAGATAATAATCAAGTAAAGTTAGAAAGTAGCATTTGACTTTATACCTACTTACTTTTCAGTTCAATGCTTTGAAATCATCTTCTAACATAAAATATATCTACTCTAAAAGTCTGGGTACATCTTAAGGAGTTTATATCTCAAGTATGGTACGTTTTTGGTGAGGTTTTGGATCAAATTTTAAAGAAGAACAACAATCTCATGTATGTCAAATGTATATTACTTGTATGTCATATGAATGTCACGCGTATGTAACATATATAATGCTGATGTACATGACATTCTAATTGATATACACATCATACATAAATCTAACATGGTGATACATAGATATACACCGCTAGCTGTCATTTAAAAGTCTTCCAAAATCACCTCTAATCTCCACCAAAATGCTCCAATCTAAGATATAAGCTCCCTAAGATGTACTCAAGACTTTTAGAACAACAACCAACCGAAAATAACTCGAAAGCTCATATCCAAAAATTCAAGTTTGAAGCTCGAATGTTCCGTAATGGAATTATGTGATTTTTCTTCATGCTTCAACTCTCACATTAGTATTGGAACACTCATTTATTGATTTACATTTCCTGCTTTGAACATTGATATCCAACTGATAAGCAACAACCAAATACTTGAATCACTATTTTCCAAACACGAGCAATTGCAAACATGAATTTTCATATTCACACTTTGACACCCGCAATGGAATTCAATATCTCATTTTCACCAACAATGTACTTTTTATTTTCATTTCAGTAACTCAAAGACTAATGATTTTTCGAACTTATTCATACCCAAGAACCTCAAATGACATATTCAAGTATACAGTGATGAGGGAGAACGTGCGAATTCGAACTAAGGGAGCCTAAAATCAAGAGATATATTGATTGAGTTAAATTCCTACAAGTGTAAACTATTGTTATATTGGAGAATTAGTTGAAAATGTCTATAAAGATAGTGTTGGTGAATATATCACAAATTATTACAGTTGAAAATTATAATAGAATAAATAAATAAAAATATTTAGGCTGAGGCACGAATATGTCGCTCTCTTTAAGGAGATTCAAGACTATTGCGGTATAATCTTCAGCGGTCCAGCAATATAACTCTTGACTTGTCCCTGAATGTATATGTATGTCTTAGAGACAATCTATATTAGGACAAATGTACTTTATACACGTTCGTATTTATTAATGGAGATTAATATTTTGGCATTTGCAATTATTGAATTATTAGTTGATTGTTTGTAATATTCTATAATATGCATCCCCAGAGGTTACGTTGTTACTAATAGTGTGAAATATTAATATTATAACGTAACTCTTAAAATAGCCTCGACTAATGATCATCGAGAATGGGATAAGTCGATATGTGGTAAGTCGACATGTGGTCTGCATCACATCCTTAGAGGATGTAGCATGTCTCACATGCTACGAGTAATGGCTACTCGTGATGGACACATGGATACTTTGGAAGTATTGGTATAACCTGCTGATAAACTGTTTGTTATATATGTCTAAAGTATGATCAGCGTGTGGGAGATAGAAGTCCTTAGACTTGAGGTTAATACACACCTTGTCTACAGAGTAGTATACTTTGATCATGTCCTAAGCTCAAATGCCTTATAGGTTGAGATACGACTTCTATTGGGTACATTACGATGTGAATTAAAGGTGGCAGTTGAGCCAAGATTATGATTCATTCCTCGAGTGTATATTCGAGAGAACACTCAGCTTCTCAGTGATATTGGGTTGACTAAGTCGTTGGCCAATGCAATAGACATATCTAGAATATGTTCTTGTTGTCAACCAATATAGATGAGCTATAATGATCAAGCCATTTGGATAGACACTTGGCAAATCCAAGCTTGATCGAGTGCGTTGAGAATGAAAGGATTTTATCTTTAGCACATAGATGTTCAGTTTAATAGATTCGTGTAAATATACTTCACATATTGAGTTCGTCTTACGTCGCCGTCTAGGAGTTCCGTGTAGACCCTAATATGAATAGTATCGATATGTGAAGACCTGTAGGGTAACACTATGTCAATGATTTCTTCGATCTAAGGGTGTATTGAGAAAGTGTTAAATATTTGATTTGGAATCGAGATATTTAAATTAATAATAACTATGTTTGATGAAAATTATTTAATTAAGTCTAGATTGGATTTTGGTTTTGTGCTGAAAATATTTTGTGAAAAGGGCGAGGTGCCGCGACGCCCAATGGGCAGAGCCACGACGCTAATTGGGTAGCAAGCCAAATCAGATTGGCCTGCTGCATTTCGTTTTGCGCCAGGCTTTGAGCCCAACCAAAAATCTGAATTTTGCCCTAATTTCACTTATATATAGAGCACCTACTCATTCATTATTAGACATATTTATTCATATGTTATTCTAAGTCTTAGAGACCTAGAATAAAGTTCTCTCTTGAACCTCTGCCGAATTTCCTAGATGTTCGAATGAGGTATATATCAGAGTTCTTGGAACTTGCTGTCGAGGATCAATTGCGTGCGTACCCTCTAAAATTACTAAAAGACTCCAGAGTTTCCAAACCGTAAGTGTTCTATCAAAGTATTACGGTTATATACATGTTATGTATTGACGTATTTTATATTACTACATAATCATCCTACAGTTCGTCGCTTGTTGGGTTTGAAACACAAACTTTTTCAAATTCCACAAGGCATTACCTAACCCAACTAAAAACCTACAAAGGGTATCGAGATGTAATGTTTATGTTATTATGTAGTAATAATTGATAATAATATGGGTTAGAATTTGTTTAAATTGGAAATTTTATGTCGTTTAAAGCTTGAAAACCTAATATCTTAAAGGCACATCATACTTGTCTCCCAAACTTTTAAACAACGATTTAATCGAGAAAGTCATTCCAATCTAACTCTTCTAAGTCGATGTGCGTAACCGGTTCTTTGCGAACATGGTGCACTGAAGCGAAGAACGAGAAAGGATTGGATGATGGTCGATGAACGTGCTGTTTGATAGTTAAAGGTAACGAAGATGAATCTGCACTATGACCCTGAACCAAATTTAGGGTTTCAGAAATGCAGATTTTGTGTTTCTGAGACGGAGGCGCCGCGACTCCATAATGGAGCACCGCGGCGCCACCTAGGGTTTGACAAGACGTCGCGACACTGTTCATCTCGATGAATTTTTTTTTGAATCAGAAACTGATGTTTTAATAGTTTCAGATTCAAATTTTGAAGTTTAAGAGTTTCAGAATCTGAAATTAAAACTGTTTCAAATAAGCAGATTTGGTCCTTTGGGGCAAATATGTAATTAATTTAAATTCTGGAAATTACAGACAGGTCTCCCGAAATCTGAAAATTAAAATTGGATTTTCTGAATTTAAAGGGGTTCAAAATTGAAATTTTAAATTCTTGAGCGACTAAACTGTAAATTCTGAAAATCTGGAATTTACAGAAATACCCTGAAAATCAGAAAATATTTAAGGGACTGTGGATTAGACTTAAATTTTAGAGTTTAATCAAGTTAACCCATTATTATTATTATTATTGTATATTATGGAATAATATACGAACTGTATGCTAAGTGTTTAAATGCGTACATTTAATTATTAGCATAATGTCCGCTATAATTGTCTGGGTAGGCGACGCCCAGTAACTGATCAAACCATATTATATCATGCATATTGGGTTGATAGTTCCCAACTAAATGTGTTTTTAGAAATTGCATGATTAAATGTCGTATTGGATATGACACAAATTGTTGATCTTGGTTAAAATCCCCGAACCTAAAATGTTCCCCAAATTTTAAATACAAGTCTAAATTAAAATGCGTCGTCCATTATAATTGTTAGAGTGCAAGATCATTTTCGGCGATACGAGTATTTATGCCAAAGCATTTGCTCTAAGTCTACGAGGACTCAGACTCTTTCATAGATGTGTTTTGAATGTAAAGGTAGATGATAAACTTTTATAAGTATTTACACCAAAGTGTTTGCTCACAAAGGCCAAATTTACTTAGATACATAAACACAGTCGTCTAATGGGGTTGACTTGCTTAGACAAATCTTGGTGCCAAAGTGTCGGACTAATCCAAGGACGCAAGATTAAATATAATATTTGATCAACCAAGAGTTGCAAATAAGTTTTGCAATTAATTTAGAACCTACCAAGATGTGTTATTGAAATTATCAGCCAAAGCAAACGCGGAGATAGCATAGGCTTGGACTTGGCCCATTATGACCTTAAATTAATATAGGTTCGTATTCTACCATGGGGTCGTAGAAGTATGTTAAAATAGTGGGAGCTAATTAAACAAAAGTCCATGTTGATTGGCCTAAACGAATGTTTATAATAGGAAATAAATTTGAGTTTAATTTCCTGTCTATCTAACTCTTTAGATTATCAAAATATCGAGCCTATCATTGAAAATGTTGATGGAAATGAACAAACTTACTGGACCCAACTGTCTAAACTGGCTAAGGAATCTGACAATTGTTCTAAGGTAAGAAAAGATAGAATACACATTGGACAAAGTATTCCCCACAGTCCCTGCTGAATATTCTGCAGAATATGCCACATTCGATAAGGTAGCCTACCAGAAGAACCTAGATGACACCACTTCAGCACAGTGCGTGATATTGTCTTCCATGTCAGTGGAGCTTCAGAGACAACACGAAAACATGGGCCCTAACGAAATGCTCGAACACTTGAAAAGTCTCTAGTCAGTCCCAAACTATGGAATATGAGTTGTTGATAGAACTCTTCAAGTGTAAGCTAAATGAAGGGGGCAAGTGTCTCAGCATGTATTGAAGATGATAGGGCTGATAGAAAGGCTGGCCTCGATTGGTATAAAGCTGCAGAAAAACATCGCTTCCACCCTCATCCTGAACTCTCTCCCTCGTTCGTTCGAGAATTTTATTGTAAACTACAATATGAACGGAACGAAGGCGAGTCTGCCGGAGCTGCATAACTTGCTCAAGACATTTGAATCTTCAACTACCAAAGGCAAAGCTGTGCTCATGGTGAGCTCTACTAGCCGGCCCAAGTCGAAAGGTAAGGAATGACAGAAGAAGAAGGGCAAAACATTCGCTGCGCCCTCAGCTGCGAAGACTAAAGGAGGTGTGAAGAAGAAGAAGGTGAATCTGGCTAAGGATGTATGCCTCAACTGTAACAAGAAGGGGCATTGGAAGAAGGACTGCACTGCACCAGGAGGAGAAAAAGCACCAGGTATTTCTACCTCAAGGTGTGTACGTCATTGAAATAAATATGCCTATAAATAACTCTCATTCCTGGGTATTGGATACCGCTTGTGGCTCACACATTTGTACCAATGTGCAGGGGCTAACTGACAGCAGGAAGGTTAGACCAAGAGAGGTGGACCTACGCGTTGGAAATGGAGCACGAGTGGATGCTGAGCGCGTAGGAACTTATATATTAAATTTGCCTTCTGGCTATTGTCTAGTGTGAAATGATTGTTACTATGTACCCTCGTTAACGAGGAATATCATTTATATCCATGTTTTGGACATAGAAGGTTTTTTCTCATATATTTATAATGGTAGTCATGTACTGTCTTTTGATAATGTTATATATGGAACTGCTCCTCTTGTTGATGGATTATATACACTAAATTGTAGTTGAGAAATATTCAATGTACAAAATAAATGAGCTAAGATAAGTAATAGAAACTCTACCTACCTATGGCATTGTAGACTTGGTCATATCAACGAAACAAGGATAACAAGGTTAAGGAAGCTTGACTACCTCGAACCATCTAACTTGGAGTCTTATGGTAACTGCGAATCCTGTTGAAAGGTAAGATGGCCAACAAACCACTTTCTGGGAAGGGTGTGTGAGCCAAGAAGGTGCTTGAGTTGGTACATACTGATGTATGTGGACCATTCTCGACTCAAGCTAAGAGATGTTTCCCTTACTACATTACTTTTACTGATGACTTTACAAGGTATGGATATGTGTATCTTATGAAACACAAATCCGAGGCCTTCGAAAAGTTCAAGGAGTACAAGTCTGAAATAGAGAAACAACTCGCAATGAGTATCAATACCCTTCGATCTGATCGAGGAGGTGAATACTTGAGCAAATAGTTTCTAAACTACTTAAAGCTACATGGAGTCTAATCATAATGGACACCTCCTGGAACACCACAGATGAATGATGCTGCTGAAAGGAGAAACCAAACCTTATTGGATATGGTTCGATCCATGATGAGCTTCTCAGATCTACCGACATACATTTGGGGACATGCTATACAAACCTCAATATATGTTCTGAACATGGTTCTTTCATAGTCAGTAGAAAAGACACCATATGAGATATGGTGTGGCAAGAAGCCAGCTCTTAAACATATGAGACCCTAAGGGTGCCCTACATATGTTAAGAAGATGCTCACTGACAAGTTGGAATCCAAAAGTGAGAAATGTTACTTCGTGGGGTATCCAAAGAAAATTAAGGGATACTACTTCTATCTTCCTGGAGAACATAAGGTCATTGTTTCCAGGAACGCAACTTTTCTTGAAGAAGAATATGTCTACAAGGAACATAGTTGCACAGAGATAGAACTTGAAGAAATTCAAGAACCGCGAGATAACATAAAGGTTGAATCCTTGCCGAATGACCAAGGCAAGAATTCAATGGGAGTATTTGGCGAAGATTGGATACTTCAAGTACGCTCTTCGGCCAGTGGGAGTGTTACGAGAAACAATGCAGAAATGCAAGATCCTCCTACACAACCTTTGGGAGTAGATGCAATGGTTGCACCTCCTCCCATTCAGTAAATACATAAAAATGATATTTCTGAAAGCTCTCAAGTTAGTGGATTATCCAACACACAAGAACCATCTCACAGTCAGAACATACCAAACACTGAACTGCAAAAAAATCAACTCCGTAGGTCCACTAGGATTCATGGTCCTCCTGAAAAACTAAATCTACTTGTGGACACATAATGAAATCCGAGATGGAATCTATGTACATCAATCAAGAGTGGAAATTGATTGATTTGCTAACTGGGGTTAAACCCATATGATGCAAATAGGTATTCAAGAAGAAGATCAATACATTTGGCAAGGTACAGACTTATAAAGCAAGGTTGGTGGCTAAAGGTTATAATCAACGGTCTGAGGTCGATTATGATGAAACCTTTTCACCTGTTGCTAAGATTAAGTCCATTCGGATTTTGCTTGCAATAGCTGCATATTATGACTATGATATTTGGCAGATGGATGTCAAAACTGCTTTTCTCAATGGTAATCTAGTTGAGGAAGTGAATATGAAACAACCTGAGGGTTTTTTATTTAAGTCCAAACCAAATGTTGTATGCAGTCTACAAAAGTTCATTTATGGGCTTAAGCAAGCCTCGAGGAGTTAGAACATTTTCTTTGACAAGGCTATCAAGTCATTTGATTTCGTCAGAAGCAAAGAGGATCCCTGTGTTTACAGTAAACGTAAGGATGAGAGTATTGCCTTCATTATTATATATGTAGATTACATATTGATAATGGGAGACAATAAGACTCTCTTGTAGTCAGTCAGGGAGTGGTTGTCCAGTACATTCATGATGAAGGATTTAGGTGAAGCCTGCTACATTCTGGGAATTAGGATCTATAGAGATAGACCTAATAGATTGTTGGGCTGTCACAATCAGTCTACATAGACAAAGTGCTTAGACATTTTTCTATGGATAATTCCAAGAAAGACGGTCTACCTATGAGTCAAGGAATCAAGTTATCTAAGAAGGACAATCCTTCTAATGCTATAGAACTTGAGCGCATGAAGAGGATCGCATATGCTTCAGCTATAGGATCGATCATGTATGTCATGACCTATAGTAGGCCAGATGTGGCATTTGCACTTACTATGACTTGCAAATTCCAGCAGAATCCTAGGGAAGAACACTTGAAAGCAGTCAAGAGTATTCTTAAGTATCTTAGATGAACTAAAGATTACTTCTTAGTCTATGGTAGGGAAGAAAAGCTAGTTTCTACTGGGTACACTGATGCTAGCTTCCAGACGGATCTTGATGACTTAAAATCTCAGTCTGGATACACGTTCATTTTCAATGGTGGTGCAGTGAGCTGGAAAAGTTCCAAATAAGATACAACTGATGATTCGACAACAGAAGCTGAGTACATTGCTGTATCAGAAGCTGGTAAAGAAGTTGTCGCGATTTCTGAGTTCCTGAAGGAACTAAGGGTAGTTCCGAGTGCCAGTTGTCCAATAACTATTTATTGTGATAACACTTGTGCGATTGTACAGGCTAAGGAACCAAGATCAACAAACAGAAACAAACATGTACCAAGAAAGTACCACATACTCAGGGAGATGGTGGAGACTGAAGAGATTAGATTATACTATGTTCCCACAGACGATAATCTAGCTGACCCATTCACTAAACCATTAAGCTTAGTCAAGCATAATGGTCATTTTGAGAATGTGGACATTAGATATGTTAAAGATTGGCACTAAGCCAAGTGGGAGATTGAAAGTATATGTATGTCCTAGAGACTATCTATATTAGGAAAAATGTACTTTATACACGTTCGTATAATTATTAATGGAGATTAATATTTTGACATTTGTAATTATTGAATTATTAGTTGGTTGTTTGTAATATTCTATAATATGCATCCCTAGAGGTTACATTGTTATTAATAGTGTGAGATATTAATATTATAACGTAACTCTTAAAATAGCATCGACTAATGATCATCGAGAATGAGATATCGATAATATGTGATAAGTCGACATGTAGTCTACATTACATCTTTAGAGGATGTAGCATGTCTCACCTGCTACGAGTAATGGCTACTCGTGATGGATACATGGATACTTTGGAAGTATTGGTAAACCCTCTTGATATACTGTTTGTTAAACATGTCTAAAGTATGATCAACGTGTGGGAGATAGAAGTCCTTAGACTTGAGGTCAATACACACATTGTCTACAAAGTAGCATACTTTGATCCTGTCCTAAGCTCAAATGTCTTATAGGTTAAGATACGACTTGTATTGGGTACATTACGATGTGGATTAAAGGTGGCAGTTGAGACAAGATTAGGATTCATTCCTCGAGTGTATATTCGAGAGAACACTCAGCTTCTCAGTGATATTGAGTTGACTAAGTCGTTGGCCAATGCAATAGACATATCTAGAATATGGTCTTGTTGTCAACCAATATAGATGAGATATAATGATCAAGCCATTTGGATACACACTTGGCAAATCCAAGCTTGATCGAGTGCGTCGAGAATGAAAGGATTTTATCTTCCCACATAGAGGTTCCGTTTACTGGATTCGTGTAAATATGCTTCTCATATTGAGTTCGTCTTACATCGCCGTCTAGGAGTTCCGTGTAGACCCTAATATAATTAGTGTCGATATGTGAAGACATGTAGGGTAACACTATGTCAATGATTTCTTCGATCTAAGGGTGTATTGAGAAAATGTTAAATATTCGATTTGGAATCGATATATTTAAATTAATAATAACTATGAGATAATTTTTATTTGATGGAAATTATTTAATTAAGTCAAGATTGGATTTTGGATTTAATTAAAATGTGTTGAAAATATTTTGTGAAAAGGGCGAGGCGCCGCGACGCTAATTGGGCAGCAGGACAAATCAGATTGGCCTGCTGCAATTCATTTTGGGCCAGGGTTTGAGCCCAACCCAAAATCTGAATTTTCCCCTAATTTCACCTATATATAGAGCACCTCCTCATTCATTATTAGACACATTTATTCATATCTTATTCTAAGTCTTAGAGACCTAGAATAAAACTCTCTTGAACCTCTACCGAATTTCCTAGCTGTGCGAAGGAGGTATACATCAAAGTTCTTGGAACTTGCTGTCGAGGATCAATTGCGTGCGCACCCTCAAAAATTACTAAAATACTCCAGAGTTTCCAAACCGTAAGTATTCTATCAAAGTATTACGGTTATATACATGTTATGTATTGACGTGTATTATATTACTACGTAATCATCCTACTGTTCGTCGCTTGTTGGGTTTGAAACACAAACTTTTTCAAATTCCGCTGCGTACACGAACCCAACGAAAATCTACAGTCCCCTCTAAGATACAACAGTCCGACAACGTCGTATGACTCAAACAACTCCAGACTACTTGAAGAGTCAAAAGCTCCACCAAAAAAACATTTTCTTCAATTAAATAAAACTCTCTTTTATTCTTCACTTTTTCAAGAACTCTCTAATAATTTTATCTACCCACAAAATAGGATGACTAACTATTTGTAGGTTAACAAAATCATCCTTGAATTGAATTGGAAGAGAATGAATTAGTGAGATATTAAATTTGTGAGAATAATGAGATAATGGTGAAAAGAGTCACAAGGAAATTATGGTCACTTCCTTTCATCTAACGAGCACTAACATGTGAAGAGTAACTAGGAAACATAATGGACATATTCATTTGATTAATGAGATAGTGGCTAAATGAGTTTAAAAAAAAAACCAAAGGGACACTCCACAAACGAAATGAGGTAATTGAGGCACTTTAAGATAACATATTTTTAATATTAAAATGTTTATAAGAACAATCAATCTCCCACTCATTTTATATTAAATAAGAGAGTTTACCAGCTGAAGGGAGACTATTATGCACAATGAAGGTGTGCTCTGCATTGAACCTTCACTTAGTAAAACAATAATATCTACTTCAGAGTCAGTAATGTACTCCGCATTGAACTATTATGCATAATGAAGGCGTGCTCTGCATTGAACCTTCACTTAGTAAAACAATAATATCTACTCCAGAGTCAGTAATGTGCTCTGCATTGAACTATGACTGCTTAGGGGAAATAAAGTATCACTGCTTGCACATAATAATCAAGGTGTTGACATAAATTTTAATAGCCAACACATTACGGCCTTGTGCTATCCCGGTTTTCATGAGTGCTTTTGAGAACAAGCCCAATTCTCATAGGAAGCAGCCTACTTCCACGCTCACATAGGTGAAATCTGTCAAGGGTACTCCTGTAACTTGAACACCCCACTCATACGAGTTATAGAACTTCAGTAAGAGTTTATAAAGTCAACCTCCACAAATCGTTACAGAATAATGCACTCACACCATAGGGAAGGAATGAAAAAAATAGTGCATTTCACAACAAGTCATCATATGATTCATTTTTTTCATTGAACTTGGTTATAGAATCTCTAGTCTCCAGGTTGGGTTTCCTCATATACGACTCGTGAACTTATTGGCTTCAATCTCATCCCCTTCGATGTGCTCCAGACCCTTTCTCTTTTGACGGCCTTGGTAAGTGGATCGACAAGATTATCACAAGATTTGACATAATCAACGTTAATGATATCACATGTCAAATATGATCTCACAGTACTGTGTTTTCTCCTTATAGGTCTGGATTTACCGTTGTAATAACGATTCTGAACTCTACCAATTGCAGTGGTGCTATCACAATGAATTAAAATAAGAGGAGTTGATTTTTCAAAGTAAGGTATTTAAAATAATAACTCTCAACCAATTCGCCTTAAAGCAATTAGTTCAGGCTCCATGGTAGAGACAGCAATAATAGTTTGCTTTTTTTCTTTCCAGCAAATAGCACCATCACCCAAAGTGAAAAATATAACTCTTGTTATGACATGCCGATGTTCATTACCTGTCTTGCTTGTAAACTTGCTAAATACTGCAACTGCATATGCAATATTAGGTCGAGTGCAATCACTCACATATCTCAAACTTCTAATTAATCTAATATATTCCTTTTGATTTATAACATCATTTTTACTTTGAACAGGAAACAAAGTGAACACTAGAATCAAAAGGAGTTACAACATGCTTGCAATCAAGAAAGTTATATTTTTAAAATTTTCTCAACATAATGTGACTGGTCAAGAAAAAATTCATCACATATTTTATTAATTTTTATTTCAAGAATAAGATTTATCTCACCAAGATCTTTCATATCAAAAAGGCTTCTAAGAATATTTTTAGTTTCACCAATAACATTCAAGTTAGAGCCAAAGATCAATAAATCATCAACATAGAGGCACACAATATTATATGAATTATTTCAAGACTTATTATAGATGTACTTATCACACTTATTTGTTTTAAAATTATTCTCAATCATGCATGAATTAAATTTCTCATACCTCTCGGTGCCTATTTCAAGCCATATAGGAATTTAATAAGTTTGCACACTTTGCTTTTTTGGCCAGCTTCTACAAAATTTTCGGGTTGTTCCATATAAATTTTCTCATTCTTCCACCCGAATTCGCATTATCAATGTCTCAGCATAGGTTTCTTTTTATTTGTGGGACATGATTTTATGAAATTCATTCCACGAAGGTGAAAGTTTATCTATTATGCCACAAACAATAAGATGATCTCCAATTTTGATCTTCTTGGACCTGAGCTCTCCAACGATCATTATAAATTCTTGAGCTTGGTCTACCACTAATTTGTTGTCCACCATTTGAAAACGAACAAATCTACTAGCAGTATATTTTTTTGCTCCAGCCTTTTCGGTGTCATATTTACTCTGCAATGCTTTCAAAATTTCTTTGCATCAGAGTAAGTTCTATCATAATTATCATAAAAATTGTCAGTTAGACAATTAAGTAGATAATACTGACACTTGTATGAATCATCATCATATTTTTTCGCTTTCTCTTGAAGAGAAATAAGTTCATCATCATTCGTGGAAGAGTTGTATACTTTGGGTTATTCTTAGTTAACACGTAAGACACATTGATAAGACTTAAGTAAAAAATACTCTATCCTTCCATCTCTTGAAATGAGTACCTTTGAACCGAAATGGCTTGTTAAGATCTCCAACTTTGACATCTGCGGATTTTTCAATTGTAGCCATTGAATCTCCTTAAAATTGTTGGTGATAATACAATTGAAAAATAAAATGAAGAACAAGAGAGTTTACCAACTGAAGGGAGACTATTATGCATAATGAAGGTGTGCTCTACATTGAACCTCTACTTAGTAAAACAACAATCTCTACTCCAGAGTCAGTAGTGTGCTCCGCGTTGAACTATGACGGCTTAGGGGAAATAAAGTATCACTACTTGCACATAATAATCAAGATATTGACATAAAGTTTAATAGCTAGCACATTACGGCCTTGTGTTATCCCGGTTTTCAGGAGTGCTTTTGAAAACAAGCTCAATTCTCATAGGAAGCGATCTATTTTCACACTCACATAGGTGAAATCTGTCAAGGGTACTCCTGTAACTTTAACACCCCACTCATACGAGTTACAAAACTTCAGTAAGAGTTTATAAACTCAACCTCCACAAATCGTTACAGAATAATGCACTCGCACCATAGGGAGGGAATGAAAAAAATAGTGCATTTCACAACAAGTCATCATATGATTCGTTTTTTTCATTGAACTTGGTTATAGAATCTCTAGTCTCCAGGTTGGGTTTCCTCATGTACGACTCGTGAACTTATTGGCTTCAATCTCCTTAAATGTTTTGGTAAATATACCTTAAATTATTACAGTTAAAAATTATAGTAGAATAAATAAATAAAAAATATTCAGGCCGAGGTACGGATATCTCTATCTCTTTAAGGAGATTCAAGATCACTACGATATAATCTTCACCAGTCCCGCAGTATAACTCTTGACTTGTCCCCTCCAGAATACAACAGCCCGACAACGTCATATAACTCAAGCAACTCCGGATTAATTGAAGAGTCCAAAACTCTATCAAAAGAACATCTTCCTTCAACTAAATAAAACTCTCTTTTATTCCTCACTTTGTCAAAAACTCTCTAATATTTTTCTCCACCCCACAAAATAGGATGACTAACTATTTATAGGTAAACAAAATTATCCTTGAATTGAATTGGAAGAGAGGGATTAGTGGGATATTAAATTTGTGTGAATGTGAGAGAATAATGAGATAATGGTGAAAAGAGTTACAAGGAAACTATGGCCACTTCCTTTCATCTAATGGGCACTTACCTGTGAAGAGTAACTAGGCAACACAATGGACATATTCATTTGATTAATGAGATAGTGGCTAAATGAGTTTCAAAAGGAAACCAAAGGGGCACTTCTGCCACCAACGAAATGAGGTGGTAATTGAGGGACTTTAATATAACATATTTTTAATATTAAAATGCGTATAAGAACCATATAGTAATTAGGCATCCTATTTATCACGTGTAAAATTAGGGCAATTCGCAGGAATATCCTTATTTTGGGTCGTCTTTAATTTATGCTCCTTAAATTGAAAATGTTTAATTTTGGCCTTCGCTTAAAATTTTTGAGTTTCGGGTTCGAACCCTCGCTCAGACAAAAACTAAAAAAAAAATAAGCAAGTCATAGTTTGAAGTTCGCATGGCAGAGTTCAGGCATAAGACAAACTATGTCTTGCGAATCCAAACTCAACCTTGCGAATTCTTTTTTGATGTTTGTCTGAGCAGAGTTCGGACCCGGAACCTCAGAATATTTTTGAGTGAAGGATAAAAATTAAAATTTTTAAATTTGTGGGGCAAAAATTAAAGACCAATGCCTTTAAAGGACATTTAGCGTCAAAAAAAGGTAAAATTATCTTTAGAATGTTGAGCAAAAGAGCCCAATGGTTTCTACATCCTATTGCAAGGGATTTTCAGCCCACTTATTCTTTTAGGGGGGAGATTAAGCTGAGTGTAGGTAGCATCTAGTTTGTCATTTTTAGCCCAATTTCCCCACCTACTTTTCGGCAATCTAAATTATGAAATTTTTAGCAGACTTCAATTTTGGTTGGCTTTATTCAGAGGTAGTGCTCACGACGTGGTAGAAGAGCGGACTATTTTGTTGGGTTTTCCCGTTCTTTGGCTTTCTGGTTTCTCACCTATTGTGTGAATCAATGAAAAAATCAACTGATTAGGTAACCTTACGTTGATTCTCATCATTTTTTAGAGAGTGAGATTCCGGAGGAACTATTTCGTTAGAATTGGGGAATTTTCTGAACTTAATCCCTTTGATGACCTCAAATTTTATGCCTGTGTGCACTTCTGAACTTTTTCTTCTGGTCACTCTTGATACTCCTATTAGTCGTATGAATCAGCTACTCTTTTGTCTTTAATTTTATTAATTATTTGGTCCAAGAAATAATCAATGGAGTTCGTGGAGTACATCAGAAGGTTGGTTCTCCTCTCTATTTCAATTTCTATCATAAAAGGCCTGTTATGTGCGAGTCGATCTGAATTTTTGAGTCTCCAAGATAATACATTGTTTATACATAATTATATAATGTTATATGTATTATTCATATATTATATATAGTGTATAAGAATGTATATGTAATGTATAATAGTGTATAAGAATGTATATGTAATGTATAATAGTGTATAAGAATATATACATAGTTACAAAAAATGCTGAGCAATTTATATATTACATATATATTATTTATACACCGATTATACAATGGGCTATATGACTGTAAACTAGATGTGTGGGCTGTATATATGTGTTATTGCTTACTCTTTGTATCAGTTGATCTTCTCTAATCTCCAGTCAGGCAAGGACATTACAAAGTAAGAGAATACAACATTTTAACAGATCAATTTCACTCATTAGAAAACTAATGAACTGCTTGGCCATCAAATATTAATTCAATTTAAATACTTAAGTTCAGTATTTTAAAATATTGGTTTAGTCATCAGCATTTGATATCATTTAAAATGGTAGTGAAATAATGAAATATTAGTCTGAAGAGTAAAATAACAACCCAGTATAATTTCACAGGTCTAGGGAAGAATAGTGTGTACGCAGCCTTGCACTTTATCTTGTGACAGTAGAGAACTTATTTTTTATAGACCTTCGGCTCAAGTAAAGTATATCAAAATTAAGGAAAGGAAATACTGTTGTGAAGAAGCCATTAGTCTGAAGAGTATTTCAACTAAATATTATTCCTTCCGTCCTAATTTATATGACATAATTTTCTTTTTAGTTTATTTCAAAAAGAATGTCACATTTTTTTATTTGACAACTATTAAATGGCAGCATATTTATTTTACCCTTGTTGGGTCCCACTTAATTTTAAAGATATACTTATTGTGAAGAAAAATCAACAAAAGTAAGGGTAATTTGATAAACATAACAAAGTCTTCATTTATTTCTTAAACTTCATATCCGATCAAATGATATCACATAAATTGAGACGGAAAGAGTAATATTTTGCACTCAACAGTATTTAACTTTCATCGACTTTTTGTTTCAAGTGAAACTCATGCCTAAGAATTACTCTTAACTTTCAAATACACTTTCTCAAACTACAATTTCAAATACTTTTTTTTCAACTTCAATCAAATGAGGCTTATAAAGTAAAGTAAAGATCAAAATTGGGGCCAACAAGTAACTATCAATCCTATGGAAATTGTGCTGGCAGGGACCCATAAACTTCTTCTTCTTATCCACTTCCATCCAATTAAAAATGCCAATTTAAGTGAATGTTAGCTGTGCTTTCATTTTATGAATTACTATATAGAATAAAAGAGACAGTAATTGGAAATCATATGGGATGTTTTCCCAATTTTAGTAGTTCCAATATAAAGACAAATCAGCATTACAAAAGATGTCTTACTAAATGTGTATTAATAAGTCAAATATTACTTCAATGATGTAACATAAATCCAATGTGGTTTTCAACATCACTTCTGAAATAACTTTAGACTCTTATTTATTTTCACATTTATTGTAGAAGCCAAAAATGGTGGTATTTTCTTAGAACAAAACATTTTCCATTGATAGTTGAAACAAGATAACATGACTGAAAATTATGTCTCTAAAGCATCTAGAAAAGACTTTCAGCCGGACCTCTCTTCATCATGTGCCATGGCCTAACTAATACAATATCTTTCTCTATCTGGTCTTTTTTTCTTTTTGTGGGAGATTATTTTTTTAAAATAATCCACGTAAATGGAACGAATATACCTTTTGTGCACTATCATTGGAAAAGAATTTCATATGACCAAAAAGAGTTGCGGAAGTGGTAAGTACGCCTTCATCTTTAATTAAGGTCTCGGGTTCGCAAGTTCCCTGTACTCTGTGAAGTGCTTTGGCCCCACGACATGGAACTTCCGGGCAAGGAGTTAGTCGGGTCTCAATGCTATTACCGGGCACCGGTTGGGAAAACAAAAAAACAAGAAAATCATATGATCAGGTTAATTAAGTAGACTTATAATGACAAGTAACTCTTCATATTATCTTATATGGTAATTTTAAAAATGAAGTAATAATTTATTATAATCAGTTAAATTATAGTGATAATGTAAAAAAAATTAACACTATCAATATATATAAGTCAAACTCAAAATTAAATTGTACATTTTCACACAAACACATGAGTGAAAGAGGCGTTCATGTAATATTTACAGATGTGTGTTACAGGTAAAAACGTCAAGATTTTTATGTGTAATTCTTCATTTGTGTTCCTTTTTTTTTCCCCATTAATTCTTACCAACTGCAGACCAAAAAATGAGAAGATTGCGAGAATAACGCCGAAAACAGTTGCGATTATCACTTTTGCTAAGCAATTAAAATCGGATGGGAGAAAGAAAAAAAGTGGAGACATTATTCCAAAGATGATGATTCTTGTTCTAGCATATTAAAGTTTATTGCTTTTTGGATGACGATATGCTTCGAAAAAACAAAAAGTAGACCTCATAAATATATGGGTGTCCCCTTGTTTAGTTACCCCAATAATTAAGTTTGACAACTAAATCTTTTATATAATGTAATCAAGTAATGAACATCTCTATTAATGCTACCCTCTATATTATCATTACATTATGACATGCAAGTTTTTTAAATAAATTAATTTTATATTATATTCTACTCGCTATAACAAGCTTTTACTTATACTAACAATATCCATTATTATAACAATGCATTCTTTATAAAATTATCTTTAATCTATTTAGTATATTTTCTTGGAGATATAATCTATAATAAATTTGGTAAGTTCCAACAAAGATTCTGGACATAAAAACTCTTGTTAACTTAGAACTAGAGAAACTACTTAAAAGATAGAGTTGGGAACTTTTTGTATTAGACTCTCTTTGTTCTATTTTAACTGTAGTTTTAAGTCTTTTCGAGCCCATTAAGAATATAATAAATGCAAGGTGTAGTTTACTAAATTAATTTTATTAATTATATACTCTTTTTTTTAGAATTGAGAAGTATTAACAAGTCGTGGAGTAACTGGTAAAGTTGTTGTCATGTGATCAGGAGATCATGAGTTCAAGTCGTGGAAACAACCTCTTGCAGAAATGTGAGATAAGGCTGCGTACAATAGACCTTTGTGGTCCAGCTCTTTCCCGGACCCCGCGCATAGCGTGAGCTTAGTGCACCGGGCTGCCTTTGAGAAGTATTAACAAGAATTACTTCTCTAATGATACAGATATAGTTGGCAACAATTGTAAGCTTTAATCTTGAATTTCTAAAATGACAATTATTTTAAAAATAATTAAGCTAAAACAACAGTTAAAATGGGACAAGAGAATATTAATTTTTCACACATTCTACTTATTAATATTGTATTACCGTTTTAAAAAAATTAACGAAATATGAATATCAATAAAATTAAACATTTTATTATCTTATACTAACATAAACAAACTGAAATAAATCAGTTTTTTGGTATTTGTTTTATATAGCAAAGCAAATAGATCTAAATATTAAATATTGCTATAGGTTTGGCTGTATTTTCTTCAAAAATTTGAGTCTCCAATGTAAAACTTTAAAGAGAATATGGTGATAAAGCAAGGGCTTTAGCCCCAAATTTTCTGGGACCCCATTTAATAGTAGGTTTATAAATTAAAATTTTAAATTATGTAGTTTAAAATAAAAAATTACAATTTCTAATTTTAAAAAAAGAAGAAAATTTCGAAATAAATTTGAACAACTCGAAGCATGTGAAAATATTTTTTTATTTTCTATTTCGTAGTAAACATTGAGGTCACTAGGTGATAGGAACATGAAAAAAAACAGTACCATAACCACGAAATTTTCATAAAACATAATGTTACTCAGATATTAATAGTTTAGACTTATTTTTAAATTATAAGGAAAATGGTACAAATCGAAGAAAATATTTTAATATACTCAATTAGATAAAAGAACTGGATTATTTTCAAATGCATATATATATATATATATATATATATATATATATATATATATATATATATATATATATCAAAAAATTTAGTAACTTCACATCTCAAAAAGTGAGAAAATAGACTTCAAACAAAAATATACAATTTTTGTAAAAAAAGATTAAGGCCTCTCGTTATGATTTGATTTTAGGCCACCAACTTGGTTGACCACCCCTGATAAATGCACCTCGTTCATCCCATTGTATATGACAATATTTGATCAACCACATAGTGTAAAACATTAATAATTTGATTTATATGTATATTGTGTTAAGTGATAATTAAAAAGATATTAAATAGTTGAAATGGTAATTTGATAGAAAAATACCCCATAAAGTTAACTTGATTTGAAAAGTTTAATAAAATTCAATTCTTAAAAACCGTAGAAATTTAATGAAAATGAAGTTATATAAAAAAAATTGGGACATTTTAAAGTGAAAAGAGCGCAAAATTTGGAAGGTGGAGTAAAGGAGTATCATGTAAATCTAGAAGGGGAATGTTATACTCTCAAATTGAGGTAGGACGTAAGTGGCACCTAACCTGTACTATCCGTTAAAAGTGAATTATATTCTAGTTGTCTGATGTCTATGAATAACTTAGCACAACAGTGAATGTTATTTAAGTTTGTGATTAAATTAGTGTGAAAAACTGAATTACGAACATACGTAAAAATGTATGTAAAACTAACTCATTGGCAAGTCACGAGCCTCTAAGAATCTGAAATCTAATTTGTAGTCAACGAAATATTTTTTTTAAAAATAATAATAATATATACGAAAAATCAGTGTCTAAAAAGGAATGACTACCACTGGAATGAAATCAACAAAACTTATTAGAGCCTAAGAGAGCTGCCTCTAGCCACAGGTTTTATCATCCGCATACTCGACACCTGCCACACGACATGGACCCAAACATGCTAAGTATCTCCAAGGGAACCAATAAACTTGGTTTACCACTGCCTAAACGAAGGAGTAAGACTTTTTGTAGACTAAGCAATTATAATAAGAATGAAATAATAAACTTAAACAATTTAATAAATCAAACAGAAATCTAAGAGTTGAACTGAGACATGACTATAGTTGAATTTTTTATTTCTGAAAACCTGCGAATGTGAGGATGGTTAGCCCATTCCCCGACCATGGCTACTTTTACACTCGGCCGGGAGGTTCGCCACATCTCTCAAATATATAAATCTGAACAAACAACAACAATTGCAAGTGTGAGGATGGCTGACCCATGACCGACCCTAGCGGCTTTTACACTTCTGGAGGTTGGCCACTTCTCCCAAATACACAAATCTGAAGATGTGGAGCAAGAGCATGTAAGGTAGCTCATCTTGACCACCGTGGTTGTTACAGTTGGGGAGGTTGGCTACTTCTTCCAAAATACATGTGATCATATGTATCTAATTTAATCTGAATAAATGCAACTAATGGCATAACAATAATCAAATCAAACAAGAGATTCAATTACTTCTGATATTCTAAGCTAGCTGAGTTATCAAGCAAGGTATTTTTGTGAGATAATATCATGAACTAATGATAAATTCTTAGTACTTCATCAATCAAGGGTTTTCAAACTAACAATCTAAACATTTACACTTATTAAGCATTTTTTTGAACAGCCACTTATTAAGCATTTCTTTGTCAAACCCTTGACTTAGGGAAGTGTAAGCTCAATTTACCATCAATTGTGAAGAATCTCTACCAACGAACTCATGTATTCAATCTTTTTAAAAATTTAAAATAAACGGTTAAGACTGTTAACCCAACTACAATCTCAACCTATTTTCACAAATTTAAGTTTTAACTTGCCTTAAACGATTTCACATCGTTTCTACTCATGAACTTTATAATTCTGATCTTAACGTCTTTATACGCTATAAAGTTTCTAACTTTGATATTAGAGAGCAAGAAATTACCTTGAATGTTGCCCTAAAAAATCCTAGGTCTTAGGTCTTGAAGAACTCTTTCAATCGATGAAAATAAAATAAAAATTATTAGATAGACGTCAATCGATATTACTTTAACGTTTTTAACTAGAATCCATGATGGAAATATTACTTTGGGTGGATTGGTGAAGCCCTAGGTCATTTTTTTCCTCAAACACTCTCCAAAATGTTGTAGAAAAAAAATGAGCTTCTCTCTCCCCGAAGTGCCACCTTTATTTTACGAATTTTAGGGTCACACGGAAAAAATTTAGCCTACCGCGTCGCTCTATGCGTCGTGTAGTGCCCGCGGCAACGGGGATTTTCATAGACTGAAATTCTGCAGGATCGTCCCAAATTTAGCTTGCCGCCTCACGCGTCGTGCCGCAGCAGGGTATTTTTCCTCGATCTAAATTGATGCTCTAATGCCCTTCAGTAAAAAATCATATTTTTTTTGTAGGAATGTGGGAATGACGAATGGTTTGAACTTACGGAAACTACATTAAAAGGGCTTTCATTTGATATAGAATTCATAGCTGAATTCATTATAATAAGCTGAAAGATATAATCTTTGAAGGTAAAACATGTGAAAATAAAGTACTTTTCATCCCTTAAACGATTTTAATTTATTCCAATATACTTCTCCCCTCTTCTAAACATTCATACACTTACAAATATAATATTTAGGTATTATACATATTCACAATTTTCCAGACATTCAGGTATCTAATTTAAGACCTGAGCAAGGACAGAATACTTAACAAATTTTTTTTTGAGGCATTACAATGTACTGTACTACACACACTTTTGCAATATAGCTCAAGATGTTTAATAAGATGCAAAATCCAAACAATAAGTATTTTATTGTTAGGTTCATTTTTCTTGCGAGCAGGTCTAAGAGACGTACTTGGATAACAAGTAGTGAAAATACTAATTGAAATTGGTGTGGTGATATCGCTAATTACAATGTTTAGATAAACCAAATTTTGGACTGAATTAGAAATTACTAAGAAACCTAAGTAACGGTCCCAAAAGGCACCAAACATATGCTATTCCACGATGTTTACTTTTGCCGTAGGGCCTAACACTAACTCCTAACGGTCGTCAAGGGACCACTTTAAGCAGTTTGGACAAGTATAGGCAGGCGCACACAGGGAATATAACTGTTCACAATTCACATCAAAAGCTGACAAATCACAAGTTCCATTTCAGATATTTTTTTATCGTATGTGTTGAGAATATAATATTAAAAATATATTTTATCTAACAGTTTAAACTTTTAAATCAGATGGTCACACACCTTAATATGGTATCAGAGCAGGCCAAATGTCCTGAAATCGAACCTCACCGTCACCCATTCTCAAAAAGAATTTCCACGTGCTTGGACCATGAAAAAAATCATGTCAGCACGTGAGGGGGCGTGTTGAGAATATAATATTAAAAGTGTGTTCTATCTAACAGCTTAAGCTTTTAGATCAGATGGTCACACACTTCAATAATTTGTTTCTTCCTTCCGCAACCCCATGCAATCCCCTTATTCTAATTAATCCTATTCCATAAACTATAAATATCTAGAAAATTATAAACTGACAATATAATTTTATATCATTAAAATGCTCAAAGAATTACTTTAGGTAATAATTCACAATAAGTAAGATCACTGGCCTGAAATGTAAACGATGAAAAAAAAGGATACGTGTTGAAAAATGTTACTCCACATATTTCATTTTATATGACCTTGTACTAAAAATGAAATTTTCCTTTTTACTTATCTATTTTTACAAATCAAGATAGGTATATTATTTTCTTCTAATATTGTCAATTAAACAATGAGTAGCTACTACAGAGTTGAATTTATTTTGAACCAGCAATAAAATTGTATGAAACGGTTGCAAAGTGCTTTCTTTTTTGTAGTTAAAATTGGTTAAGAAATGTTGGCTTTTTCTTTCAAGTCTTTTTGTTGCAACGGCCACCAACATTTAAGCGTGAGAGCTAACTGTTTACCAACTTCTGACACAACTAACTCTAATTTCCTTGTTAACTAGCAAAATCATCTAATTGAGTTTAAGTCAAATACTCACCATGTACAATTTGTTATAATAATGTATTAATTTATACTAAATCAAACGTAATATAAGGAATTAACATATGACCATTATAAGTCAATTTGATAATGTAAAAATATTTACACAACTAACATACATATAACATTAGCTTCTTCCAAATATATGATACGTGACATACTAAGTGTTTTTTTAAAGTCTAAGTCCACCAAATTGAAAGCAATTCCGTTCTTTATGGTGGGAGAGTAAAAAAAATTTGCGATAAAATAATCCTTTCCATATGGCTTTAATATATCGCTATTAAACAACTATAGTCTCCCAAGATACAACAACAACTTAACAATTGAGCAAAGGAAACCCAAGTGTTACTCTTGAAGAACTTTAAGTGTAGTAGACTTGCTAGAGAGGAAGAAGATGAAATCACAAATTCTGTAAATATTTCTAAGTGTTGAGTAGTGTTCAATAATTGAGCCAACGACTTCAATTTATAGTGTAAGGAGAATACCTCTCAACTAGCCAACTAATGGTCTTCAATAGCCATGCAATAACACTTAATTGAGGGGTTACATTCAGCCAAATAATGGCTGAATTCATGTGCCAAGTAATGGAGATTCAATGCTCCAAAACCAGCCCAAAGGTCAGAACTTTCCAACTTTCCGTTGCAGCATTCTGCCTCCGAAGCGCCGTGACTCTATGAATTAGCGTCGCGGCTCCAGTAACTGAAGACCTAATTAGCGTCGCGACGCTCCGGCGCCTCGGCTCCGACGGGGCTGCGCCGCGGTTACTTTCGACTGGTTTCATCTTACACTTCTTCCTTCGTTTACCAACGTGGAATACTTTTTCATTTGGCCAATAACCGTTCATCACTCTATGTCTCAAACATATTACATACGTACCAATATCTCTTTCACTAATTAAATTTGCAATACTTGGCACTACGTGTACACGTGTGTGGAAACAACGTTTCCGACATACGGGGTTCCAATTATTTGAATCATAAATAATGGGATATACTTAATTCCACATTAGTAAATTTCCAACAATATCTTCCTTTGACGATTAAATAAATTAAAATTGATGATTGAACACTTATAAAATACATCTCAACCCAAGCATCAGACACCAATGGTTTTATATGTGGAGAAAATAAAGAGATAAAGGTTAAAGTTGTTTTCCATCTTGTTGAAGATAAAAATATACATTTGTTTTAAAAATTCATGCGAAATAAGTCTACATAATTTTGTAAAATCTCAGAAGTATAATTTGGCATCATTTTTAAATTTTAGACTTTTAGTAATGAATACTTTTGTAGTTTCGTTAAGTGATTCTCTTAACTAGATTAGCGTATGTGAGTTGTACGTGCCAATAAATTATAAATTTTATTCAAAAATAATATTGTAAAAATACCAATGAACGTTCAAATTAGATGCAACGTTCATTTAAATGACAAAATAAAATTATTATATTGACCCAAATATTGTGTTTGATGCATCTAATCTAATATCTCTTTATAGCTATAATCAAATTATGTTTAAAGCAAAATGATAATATTTAAAAATTCAAACATAAATAAATAGGCTAAAAACATTTCTACATTTTTGTTTGATAAACAACGAAGTTGTCGAAAAAGTTATATAATTGGTTTGAAAACATACGCGATTACGATAAGGTAGTAATAAACTTTAGACAAATATCTCTACGATTATGAAAACAAAAAAAAACTAACTTTTATTTGCCTTCAACTCTATGATATACTGACAACCAAGGTCTTTGATATAGCAAGGTGGAAGCGATCAACCAGATCTCCGGGAAAATAAGAAATCAAAAAATTATCAATTGCACATTTAACTATCACGTCCTTAATTAACCTATGTAAATCATAAAATAATTATATCATTTAAAAAGAATAAAATTTAAAAAGAGAAAATTGTTGAGTTGTGTTGCATACATACTCCGTACTAGCTATAATTTTTTTTTATTAATTCTTGGGTGACACTCATCAAAATCATGTCTATCACGCCAAAGAGATAGCAAAAAGGAGCTACTCATATGTTTATCACGGAACCTACTATTGCAAACCAAAAACAAAAGCATATCATGGAACCTACTTGTGACATATCATCTTGTCCGGACTCCTGATCGTACTTTCCTAGCCAAAGCCATCAACAATGGCTCAATGATTCCACCACAAAGCCTCTCACCTGATGTAGTCATGTAGAGTTGATTTTGTATTTGTTAAATGCACAAAAAGAACATTAATTCAGAAATTACATGACAATCATAGTGAAAATTGACCTTTAATTAATAAGATTTTGTGATATTAGAATAGGTTAGGTCTATTTATGGTAATATAGGATTTGATATTTATGATAATATAGGATTTATAGTTCTATTAGAATAGGGTTACTATTTACACTATTAAACTAGGAAAAAGAGGATTTATAGTTACTATTAGAATAATTTTCTTTGCCGTCTGATTTATCGCTGCCAAAGTTTGCAATTATAAGCTTCTGCATGACGTCTTAGCCTTTTGCAGGTTAAAATGTTTAAAATGGTTTTTGTTTCTTAAAGATATCGCGATAGAATTATTGAAAATATCATTAAAACTTTATTTTTCTCCACATGTTGTAGCTCGGATTTTTTCTCTCTTATTTGATAAAAAAATCTTCATTATCGTCAGTAGGCTGCAACTTGATATGAATCTGTCTTGAACATGTATTCAATCTCGTTGAACCATTAGCTAAATCATTGGCCCTGGTACCACTTGTTAAATTAGGCGTTGTGCCTAACTCACACCCCAAAAGCTAGCTCAAATGGAGGAAGATCGCCCAATGCTTATAAGGAATCCAACAATCTCTTCCCTCACCGATGTAGTATATTTCTCTTCAACATCACCCTCACGCCCAGATACAGACATTCTTTTATCTGGATTTCACTGTCCGTTCTGGAGCGTGCACATTCATGAACCCATGATATCTTTTTCACCCCTTTTAATTGATCCGGAGGGCATTTCACCCCTCATCCGGGAGCCCTGTCTCGATTTAACATGTGACCTTTGCCTCTCTATCAATTTCGACAAAATTAATGAATATATAATTCCTAAACCATGTGAATATTCGTTTGTGGTAATAGAATATAAATTAGTAGTTTTTTTTTTGCTCTTTATTTAAGTTAATATACCTTTCTAGATGTAGTCGGCCAAGGTGTGAATCAGCCAATGTCGGTCCGGTGGAATTCCTGTAGCACCAAAAAACATAGTAGCACAAATTTAATAAAAGAACAAGCAAAGAAATACTAAGATCTTAGGATTTATACAAGTATGTTGAATTCCTAAATATTAGGAGTGTTGTTTCTTTATTTAGGCGTAGAATTTAGTTTAGGTCAGGATCCTTTGGTGATCCTTTTACTAAATTGGCGTAGTCTATAACGGGAAAATGTTTTGCCAAAAATAACGGCAGTTTTTTTACAGTTTTTATTTTAAAATGAAATATATATTAGTTTTTATGTATAATAATTTGAAGAAAATAGTAAATGATAATTTTATCTATTGTAGAGCCTTTTAATGAAGGGAAAAACGTTGGATCAACATTTCTAAGACCCTTCATGCTTTTAATATAACTAGCTCAGTGTACGCGCTTTGCGTGTGACCAAAACGCGTACCTCATTTGACAACAAATATTACAGAATAAAAAAGTTGAACTTAGCTACGAACTTTGTCATTAATCAGTTGCTAAATTACTCATGGCAATTTTTTTTTGATAATTTGATACTAATTTGTTGCTAAATAAAATTAGCGATTAATTTTACTGTTTACCTTTAGTTGATAGTTCATGTTTATTTAGTAGTGAAATAACTTAATATATAAAAGAATATTAAGAGTTTTCATTTGTTAGAATAAGTGTAACAAAAAATTAATGACAATTCATTTAGAGTATATTTTATTTTATACTATTTCATCCTTGTTAATTTAAATTTGCAATTTATCTATTTGACATTTAACATTATACTATAATTGAATTTGCTTTAATATTATGTTTTTTCACCACTAATATTTTTTTTAACAAATCTATACACTTAAGAATTTTGTCAATATGAAAAATAAATCTACTAATGTAAGGAATTCGTAAAATAATATATTGAATTTCGCGATGTAGTTTATTGTTTATCTACAGAAGTTGTCTGTCGCTAATTTCTATTTGTGCAGTGATTTCTCATTTTACAAGAGTGCTAAAATTTGTGATTCTACTCTATTCAACCATAGTAATCACACATATTTCTGAATTCGATAATTATTAGTAGTCCTTATAAATTTTTAGATCGATTGTTATATTATCCAACCTATGATATTTATTTGAAGTTTGATGTGATTGGAGTGTGTCAAACTTTAAATAATCTATTTCAAGTTTGCAGTCACAAAACTTCTAACTTTTTTCAAGTAATATTTATATCCAACGACAACTTCAATTTTTTTTTTCAATTTAACTCCAAATACATTATTTTTCAATTATCACCCAAATTTATTCATTATTATCAGGCAACTCGTCGTATGAAATAAAGAGAGGAATTTGAAAATTACTTGAGATAATTGTAGGCAAAGAAAGAAAATTTCAATAAGGTCATCTGCAACATGAAAACTTAATTAAAAACATTAGTTTATCAGGAAGCATTATAAGGAGGAAAATAAAAATAATATGTTCTAATGCATATTCAACAAAATAAGGAATTCTAAATTACATACATAATTCACACGTTTGTTCACAATATAATAGATTGCAAAACGCAACTATACAGATATTGAAAACAATTTATGAGCGAAGAAGAGTAGGAAATAGAATAATGTTACTGAGTGACATGGACATCGCGGACTTCACGACCTTGAGCTTTGTACGTTTTTATGTGAATTCCACGGTGAGGCTGGAAGAGAATATATAATACATAAGAGACCGTTTATAGCCTCCAGATATTAGGATTGTAGTGACTCAATTAAGGTAAAACTTTGAAGAATTCTAATTGATAAATAAAGGAGTTATAGTTCAAATACAATAAAGAAAGGATTTATACAAAATTAGATTAAATATATACAAAAAATCCGAAGGTATATTTTTATAAGGTAAAATAATTATATAATAATTTGAGAAAAATAGTAAATGACAATTTTGTATATTGCAGAGTCTTTTAACGAAGAACAAAAAGTTCAATCAATATTTCTAAGACTCTTTGTGTTTTTAATATAATATAGACTAATTTCGACGAACGGGCCTCGCACGTTAATACCATGCCAACTATTAGCAAGTGTTTCGAATCAAAAGACATCGTGTAAAATATCATAATTATAACTAGATAGTAATCTAAATTAAATTTGTATATTAACCAACATTATTCATTCAAAAGAAATATATTTTTCTCAAACTTGGTCAAACATGCTTTAGTTATGAAATTTGGATGACCTGCCACTTTTTTTAATTAACATCTTTAATGTAGTTTTTATATTCTAATGAAATAGGAAACAACATTCGAGATATTAATCCACGTCAATGCTACTTTCGTTGTGAACACATAATACTATAAACATCCGTAAAAGACTACATAGTTATAGAAAACAAATATTAATAAAATTTTGACTAAAATGAATTTGTTTGGACTTCTATTACCGACCAAGTTTGACTTTAATTTTAACTATTTGAGATATATTGTGTCCATATTGATAAATTATCGGATAGAGATTTTATAATAGGTGGTAATTACTTTCTGCACAAAAAAATACTGAAAAGAAAGATTGAGACCATAGATAAAGATCGTCTATCAAACAAATTTCTATGATCAAATTTGCATCGTACTACAACAAAGACATCGTAATACTTAAGTTTAAATTATTTAATAGGTTAAAAAGAATGAGAAAGTCAGACAAAAATTCATTCCTACAAAACCTATGATTCTTCAAGTAGTCTCCTTTAAAAAGTTTAAATAAATAGTGAATCTCAGTCCTAGATATTAGGCAAAGTTTTGAATATTACAGTTTTATCCGATGTGTGAAATAGTTTTGAAAAGAAATAATTTCACTTTTAAGAATATAAAAATTATTCAATATTTAAAAGATATTTTAGTCAAACAATATTTTTACTCGTGCTTTATCCCTAGTCAATCATACAAATATATATGAGATAATTTAATTGTTTCATTTTTTACGTATCTTTATTTTTTAAAAGAAATAAAATTAAGATATGTTTTAAACGAAATTGTATCCTTCCGTTTCAATCGTTTTTCTCACTTCACATTAGTTTTAATTTCATAATGAAGTTTCTATACGTGTTACGATTTCAACTATAATTTATGAAAGTATAGTTCAACTATATCGCTTCCAAAGAAATTAGTACTTCAATTATATAAGCAAACTCTCTGTTGATATCAAAGTATTAAATTATAACTTTATCCAACATAGATTTTTTTTTAGATTTCTATATGGTATTCGGTATTCGCATTGGGGTCCGACTATTCCGAATTCGCGTCGCGTAGGGCCTATTTGGAGAATCTCTCTCTATCAAGGATTTTTCATATCCAGAGCTCGAAGCCGAGAACTCTGATTAAAATATAAGCAACCTCGTCCACTACACCACATCTTTTGATAGTATCTAACATAGAATGGATTATATATTTAAAAGGATACTTTAATTTTTAGCGGATATGATACTTACACACACAATTCTTTGAATGCATAATTTTTAGTCTACCCCAAATTTCTAATAGTAGTCAAATTTATAAACATTACAATTCTATTCATCATGAAAGTATGTTTTGGAAGGAATCATATGTCTCTTGAAAGGCATCTATAAAAAATTGTCAACACTTATAGTTGTTGTTATGTTTGATTGTTTTCTGTAAGAAATCAAACTTGTGAATGAGGAGGAGAACTATTCCCACATGAATCCAAAACACAAAACACAAAACCCAATATCTGCGCTAACAATACAAGCACAACAGATTATACGTACATAAATAAATAAACTAAGGTTGTGACCGATACATGCTAGAGGTCGTCGATCTCAAGACCCGTGAAATAAAGTTTTAGACCTCAAGGCTAGAACATGATAAAATATACTCTACATAAGAATCTCAGCACAATTAATGGAGAGCTACTGCTATTAGCACACATGGGAATACTCGGATCAAGTCAGACGACAATGAATAAGCAAACCAAGTAACCAACCCTTCCACAACTTTTTATTCGATGGATCTTAAGCTTACCATCTCAATCCCAAGTGCTTCATATTCACGCATGTATCGTTTCTTCTTGTGTTAGATACGGCCTTGGACAGTAGGATAGCTATTATTAGCGAATATTCTCCGTATATTTTGTAATTATGATAGATGTATATTTAAGGTAACTTAGGATTCTAATTGTATTAGGAATCAACCTTTGTAAGGTAAGTTAGGATTCGTACCATATTAGAAATCAACATTTCTACAACTATATATATTGTGAATAATGAAAGGAATCCGGAAGGAAAATTATTCTATCTTTCACAATATATATAGTTGTACAAAGGTTGATTTCTAATATGGTACGAATCCTAACTTACCTTACAAAGGTTGATTCCTAATATGGTACGAATCCTAACTTACCTTACAAAGGTTGATTCCTAATACAATTAGAATCCTAAGTTACCTTAAATATACATCTATCATAATTACAAAATATACGGAGAATATTCGGAGAATATTCGCTAATAGCTATCAATCAAATTTGAAGTCTAAAAGGTCCGATTTATTTCAACATCTTAACATTAGGCAAAATCTTAAATAACTTAATTCTATCAAACATGGAATCTTAAATAACTACAATTTTATCCAACATGGAGTTGTTGATATTTTAGCTTTCAAAGGGTATAAAAGTCATTTAATAATATGAAGAATATTTTGGTCAATCAATATTTATATTTATATTTTTAGACGACATAGTCCTGATTGATGAGACTCGCATCGGAGTGAATGCTAAAGTGGAGGTTTGGAGACAGACTCTGGAGTCTAAAGGGTTCAGGCTGAGTAGGACCAAGACAGAATACTTGGAGTACAAGTTCAGTAATGGAAGCGACTCTGAGATAAGCGTGGAGGTGAGGCTTGGTACTCAGGTCATTCCTAAGAAAGGAAACTTCAAGTACCTCGAGTCTACTATCCAAGGCAATTGAGAGATTGATGATGATGTCACACATCGTATTGAGGCAGGGTGGATGAAATGGAGACTCGCATCTGGAGTGTTATGTGATAAAAATGTGCCACAAAAACTTAAAGACAAGTTCTATAGGGTGGTGGTTAGACTGACTATGATGTATGGGGCGGAATGGTGGTCAGTCAAGACTTCACACACCAAAAAGATGAGAGTTGTGGAGATGAGGATGCTGAAATGGATGTGTGGGCATACAAGGAGGATAGAATTAGAAATGATGATATTCGGGACAGAGTGAGAGTGACCTCGGTGGAGGATAAGATGTGAGAAGCTAGGTTGAGATGGTTCAGGCACGTGCAGAGGAGGGACACAAATGCCCCTGTTCTCAGGTGTGAGAGGTTGGCTCTGGACGGGTTCATGAGGGGTAGAGGTAGGCCGAAGAAGTATTGGGGAGAGGTGATTAGATGGGATATGGTGCATGTGCAACTTACTGAGGACATGACCTTAGATAGGGGGCTATGTAGGACACGGATTAGGATAGAAGGGTATTAGGTAGTCCAGCGTAGTCCTACTTACGCTTACAAATGGGAAGTTGTAGTGTTATTATTGTAGGTCCGCTTAGCCTACCATACTAGCCGGTGCAATATTATTTTATAGTCACATGTCATTTAATTTTTGCTGCTATGTGTTCTCTAGTGTACTTTGTTTATCTTATTTTATCTTTATCTTTATATTTATCTTATCTTACTTACTTGCGTTAGTTTACTGCTTCTTTTTCAGAATGCGCTATCGTGACTTACTCGCTTTTGATACCAGTATTTTCATATTGCTTTAAATTTCATGTCCGAATCTAACTGTTTCTCTTGTTGTATTTTGTTTTGAGTCGAATGTCTCTCGGAAACAGCTGTTCTACCTATCAAGATAGAGGTAAGGTCTGTGTACACTTTACCCTACCCAGATACTACATTGTGAGATTTTACTTGGTATGTTGTTGTTGAATATTTTTAAAATAATATATAGATATAGATTATTATAAATTATTTTTTCTTAATTATAATTAGGAGTTTAGAGGGGAATTATGCGTTGACAGCAAAAGGAATTGGAATCCAAAAAGAATGGCGTTAATCCGGCTTCGTTGTAAACTATTATTACTGTGGCCTGTGGGCCACACCAGCTGTGGGTCCATAGCAATCTCTGGCATTTTTGTGTTACAGAAGTAACCCATGTTCTCTACAGTCTGTCACCTACTGGTTAGCAGATTTTATGCAGCACAGCACCCTCCTTCATATGACACGTTAGTTCTAACGTGTCACTTGCAGGACTCGAGGAAATAGTCATTACGAAAACTTTAATCATATTCCATGTTTAATATACTATGATCAGTGTTTTAAATGATAATCTTGGGGCTCACCTTGATGCTCGTCCCGAGTTGAGGCACTGGCAAAACTCCTCAAGATTCACGTGTGAGACTAGTTTTGTGGGGCTTATATTCTAAGTGTCCGATTATATATTTTAAACATACTTAACGTTCGAAGTTCAGGGTTCGTCTAATTGTTTTTACACAAATTATATGTCAAATTTCCTAGTTAATACCATTCATTGACCATCATAATTTTTTAATAAATAAATGATATTTAATATTTTTTCATCAAGATTGAAAGTAACACAAATAAGAAGTCTTAGTGTTGCACATTTGTTATTTGAGAATATTGTGAGAGTGAATATCATTTAATATTTATTTTGAAATTTTATAGCTAAATTTTACATCTTCAATTGTCT